>JARYHS010011408.1:273331430-273421059 GCA_031002005.1 Vandiemenella viatica | reverse complement strand
AGTTTAACACATGAATAATTAATTCATATAGGCAAATTCAATTCAGTACACATACATATTCTTACACTCTAACATAATTCTTAGTTTGCGAAACAATTCTGAATCTATTCTCTTCAATAAATCACTTACTTTCAACACTAAGTCAAAATTATTTCAAACTGAAGTGAATCAACTGATTACATCACAAAATCCAAAGATTATTGAAAATAATTTGATGCTATTATTCAAATTTTATGCATCTCTCATATTCATAAATTCACTGGAAAATTTCTAAATGCATATTAGATAAAGTCACATCATTGCTATATTTACATAATACTCCAAAATATTTGTTACTCTCACAGCATCACTTGCTTGCAAACTGACATTACAAAATTCCTATAATTACTTATCTCTTTTTTTTTTCAATCACTACAAGTTTCTTCCTCTTAGCATCCACTAGTTTCTTTCTAAAAGCTTCGATAAATTCTACTGTACCTTTCATTTTAAACTGTTTCATTACAATTGCCATTTTCATTCATACTCATACTTTCACACAACTTTCATTCAAAGGACTTCTCAACGATTCTTAAAACAAAATTTGGATGTTTGCATAGTCATTCATCACTTCCTCATGTTATTATTCACTATACAATTCTTATTCAATCACTCTTACTTGACTTCATACTCTCATTACATCACCTACTATAAAACATCTGATTGCCATGATTACACCTGATCATGCAATTTCAACTCCCAACTCTAGTCGTAGCTAATTTTAGTGAAATCTGTATCCACTGTTACTTATCGGTTTACCCAATTTAACATTCTCGTTAACCCTGAGATTGCTTATCTATTCGCTTAGGAACCTACTGAGGCCATCTCAGTGGGAGGGTTGTGAACGTTTCTGACCGTTCACACCGACATCCTTGCCATTAAGACTTACCCAACTCCATCATTTGATAAATGGAACCCTGTGAGTAGCAACATGCTTTACCCACTACCACGGTTACAGAATAACGTACATAAGTCTTGGCTAACACTAACAATTCTCTAGCTTCAATTCCATCTACTATTCTTAAACTGCACACTTCCCACATAAATTCAACAAACTATACTCCATTCTCCTCATTAACTGTTAATAAACTTTCTCTCAATTTTCTGCAAACCTCTTGACTGTTTCAATCACATTCATAAAGTTTTTCCAATCATACATACATGCATCAGTATCAGCCATACAAAATCCATAGTTGCACTTCTCAGATATACTTACTGTAGCCTACTCTCATGCATTCATCCAATCCTAGTTAGTATTCTGACAAAACCTATTCCAAAAATGATTTTGTTTACTTAAAACTGTCCTATTACCCAAAATCAATGAATTCATTCTACTCAATTATTGACAATTACCTTCTAACTGCCATTTAACTGTTTGCTCTACTTGTATTGACTTAAATCACATGCTATCATTTATATCAGGTTCCTCCTATATACATATTTCCCTGCATTCCTATTATTGTTTACAATATTTTATATTTACCCACAGACTTCAATTCATACTCTTAACTACCACAGTTTAACATGATCCTGCTATCTCTCAAGACTTCAATTCACAATTCATTATACTTGTACTTCCTCATTTAACATATTCCATTTCTTAACCTACTCTGGTATTAATATATTCCATTCAACCTTGTTGTTAATAAACATGCATATATTTCACTCATTGAATGTGTGTGTGTGTGTGTCTCCCATTATACATAATTCCCCTTATTCTGTCTCCTAATAATTCTCTCTACATCTGAATCTTTTACATCATTTTTCTTCCAAAATGGTTTACTATATTGAATTTCCTCAAAATGTTTTTACACTTTATAACTGTCTCAATTAATCTGACTTTTCCTTAAGCATTTTAAGATTACTCCAAGTTTCCCTAAAAATGTTTCCGTATTACACTTGTTACTATATTCTTGCATCTCACTGGGGTATAATTTGACTTAGTATACTAACTCACACTGAATGCTGTTACTAATCAATTCTAATTATGCAAATTATTATCCCAAAATAAATATTTGTAATTTAAATCAACATGGTAGTATAAAATGACTATAGAATCACATGTAAATTTGCAACACAAGGGAGGATAAAAACTACAGGTCAAATCAATTTGCATATCTTACAACCAAATACTAAATCAGCTCATTAATTCAATTCTATTGTTTATCTATAAAATTCATCACTTAATCTCATTGACTGTTTTACCATCTTGGTTGTGGTACCTTTCAACCAAAATGATAACTGAATTCAACTCTACTGCACCAATTTAACTTGTTGACTTCTGACTTACTGTTTGTTATTTAAATTCCTTCTTACTGTATTATGAAACTATTTTTATATATTTGAGTGTTTTTATCCTTACTGACTATCAGCTGACTACTATGAATTCACTCTGAGCCTGTATCAATACCTTCTGAACTAATTTGAATATCTTTAAATAAATTACTCCCACTAATGCAAATTATTTCCTATTATGCCTCATAACTGGACCTTGTGCCATTAGACTGACTTTATAAACTCTGTTAAAGCAAACTCAAGTTTCTTTGGACACCCCTTGCTGGATAGTCAAATGCTGAATAAAATGTTACTTAATCACATGGAATTTCCTCTCTTCTCAAATTCAAATTACTATTCAATGAAATTAGAGACTACTGACCAATGAGCATGTTTACCTTCTGCTAAACTGTCATTCCACTTTGTTTACAATCCAGACTGAATTCTAACTTATATTAAATCATCTTCAATCATATTTATTTAAACTATACAAATTTCTGATCACTCAAAATTCTTATTACTGACTTTTAGGTATACATGGAGGATAGATTGCATTCATTAACTCCCTGATAATCTGAATTCTACTTTTACTTAACTTTTAAACACATGACATGCTGTTTTCATTTACTCATAGAGACTAGTTAACTTGTTCTAACATTTTCTGAATTACCTGTTACCATTCTTTCTTAACTAGCGAAAGTCTAATTCTTTAGCATATGACTTTGATTTCACCTGGCAATTTTTCGACATCACACATTCTGCTATTCTGAACACACACATCTGATTTTCATTACTACGGACTGAATTCACTCATAACATAATAAATTGCTTACCTTAATTATAATTCACAAAATGCTTTCATTATTACAACTCCCTGCATGACAATTACACACACTATACCTTTGGTGTTGTATTCAACAGGTGGTAATTTACCACACGCACATCGGTTTTAACACATTCACATCTTCCGTTTAGACAACATTATTCTATCCAAAATAACTTTTTAAATACTTGTAGGAAGGATTCACTTTTTATATAACTGAAATGCACTCAATTGTATACACATTACAATTAATTTGAACACTGCGATACCCTACGTAAACAAAGCGGTTGCTATTTTGACTGTGTGCATTAACATATGGGCCATGCCTACAGCAGCGCCGTGTGGTGGCAATCACTGAACTACACATCAAACCAATAGCCAGTATCGTGTGATGCACTTTAACTCCTTTCCCATGACTTAAAATTCATGTAAATACATTTCCTAAATTCCTACAGTACATTTGTCGAACTCATATTATGATTCTAAGCTTTAATTCCTTACTTAATTTACCAAAAGTTGTTACAATAAGCTTACGAATGTTTCTGGCTTGATAAAATCACTGTTTTTACCAACTTCACTTCTTACTCATAATTACAAATCTTAACTCAACTACATACTGCATATTTTAATTCTCCATACAACTCTATTCTCATTCAAAACAATCCGTCACTCAATACTTCATTTTCTGTACTCTTACTTATTGTGCCTTTAACTCTGTAATTTAATTCATAATACGTACTGTCATCCCCTAAACAGCAATTCTAATTTAATTCACAATACTGTGCTCCCCAACACAATTCTAATGTAATCCATTCCCTAATTTAATTCACAACTATTTACTGGTGTGTTCCCTTCAAACAACAATCAATTCTAGCTTTATTCTTTCTTTATTTACTTATTCCATTTAATCATGCGCATTTAACATGGAACTATTCTCATACTAACTCTCTTACTTTAATACACTCTTACAGATTCGTCAAATCAATTCTTTCTGCTCTCTTTAGCACTTAATTCTTATTTAATAATTCCTTCCTTCAAGACTTAAATTCGTAGTTAACTCATTTCGCTTTCCTTAGCACCTAATTAATTCTTACTTAACACTTCATTCCTTAAAGACTTAAATTCGTAATTAGTTCTTTATGACAGCGCAGGGCATAACACTATCATTTACATTTCAAGTTTTTCTCCTAATCAATTCCTTTACACCAAGCATTACTTTAATTACTTAACAGATTCGTGATCGACTTCTAAGCTTTTAGAACTTTTTACACAGACTGTTTCGATGATCGCATATTCCGATTTTACAAATCTCCTTACTGGCAACATTTCATAAGACTTAAAATTCTATTCACCACGTTCGTCACCACTTAACCACATTAATTCCTAATAAATTCACATTTTATGAGCCTAGTTTACTCAATTTGCATATAATCACATTCACCTGACTTAGAATTCTTAATTTTACCGTACAATTATCACATTCGCAACCATAAACTGAATTTTAACGTACTTTTCTCTCTTTGAAATCTTATTATCTGTCCAAAACTGAATTCTTACGATTTATTACATCTTTAGAGATACGTAACTCGCCGAAATGTTTCAATTTCCGACACTTCGCGAATGTTTACATATTAATTTCGTTACAGTTAGGTATATTTACTGAACTGATTCTTAAATTTTTCTACTGCAGCATAATTCATTTTTTTACAAGTTTTACAGAACATTAGGATGACTTGCCGTATAACTATTATTAATACCACGACATTAATTTTCCAACCTACATTTTTCACAGAAAACAAGATTGAAATTCACTTTAGACTTTCTGATACAGAAATATATTTTTTTTTCGGCATTACACATTCCGTTGAACTTTGTTCCTAACACAATTTACATTCTTTTAAAACAATTGTCACTGTTTGTACTCACATTTTGACTTCGCTGAGTAGAACCCATTTGGCTGCATCTATGATGAATTTTCGCGGCTTCCGATCAGCTGGCTGCGTTAAAGGTGACGACTTCTTCGCGCGCATCTGTTACGACTTCGCTGATTGGACCAGACGTTCCACCTTGTATCGGTTGCTTCCATTGGCTGCGACCGGCTGGCGTGCGCTTCCAGGCTCCCTCTCGTCGTGGCGTCCTTAACTAATACTTTCGTAACGAAGAAAACTTTAACTTTTCACTTTCTGAATATAATTCACACTTAACGATCATCTTGCTTGGACTTAAATTCTTTTTAAGGTAACACCATCTGATATCCTAGCTTGGCTACGGGATTCGGGGAAATGGCGTAGGAAGACAATTCCTGCTCCCTGCCATGTTCTAGCGAGACGTACATCTCAAACATTACCTAATTAATTTAACCACTAATTACTCCACAGCCCTGACACCATTTTCATATTGTATGTAGCGAATCGAGCGGCAAATCCGCTACATACCGTGGGTTCTATCAACGAGACTGCCGTCGGTTCAGCTTTCAACCGGCGTATGCATCATTATGTTGATAGACAACTAGCGGTTTAATGTACTTCTACAGTTAGCTAGACTGATCGAAGCAGGTAATGCACCTGTTACTCGCTGCTTGAGACAAGAAACAAGGTTACTAGCTAAGCAACTGTCCGTTTGCTAGTGCGGCTTAACTAGACAAGTTACTTACTGGAGGAAACGACTCACTATTGAATGCTAATACTTTAATTCTTAACTAATGACAAGGTATTCTTGAAGGAAAACACACCTATCCAGTAAACTCTATAATTTATTCTATCACTTGATGAAAACATACGACATTACATAGATCACACAATAAGACTGAAATCATGATGGCACAAAACATTTACTTATACTCCGTTGTAGGCACATATACTCTTTTACGATAATCTAACAGTTACACAAGACCTATCCCTTGAAATGAGTGACTTGAATGACTGACTATAAATCTTTAAGCAACAAGCGTAGGAATATCAGATGGTTCGGTGTTACCTTAATTCTTGCAGATGTTTCTTGAGTCGAAGATGGTGGTAGACTCCCCGTTCAAACTAGCTACAGAGCGTACGTCTGCTAGCATTAGCGATGGAGGGGGCATCTCGCCCTATAATTGGCTAGACCATTCACGTGGTTACTCTTAAGGTTCGTATGTGGCTTCCAGCAGTTCAACAGGGTGGGGACGGTAAATCTCACACACTCAGTGCTTACGAAAGGGAAACTAACCACCCACGCATTTCCCAGGCTACGCGAGTGAAACTTTCAGCGCTCAACCTTGAAGCTCGTGTGGTATTACTCTGATAACAAGGCTGCGCTTCCTGTCCGGCCGACTGGGAACCTGGCTCGCTCGCCGAGGCCCGCAGCTAGCAACTCAATAAAGACGAATAAAATCTAATAAATATCCCTTTCCTCTCTGATCGATATTCCAAAATTAGTGCCATCGCTACAGTACAGAGGAGAGCCGCTCGATTCGTGACTGCTAGTTATAGTCCTTACATAAGTGTCACAGAGCTGATATGTCGGTTGAGCTGGGATTGTTTGGCTGACATACGACGTCGTTTTCGTTTGAATTTGTTGGAAAATATGCAAAGATCTTTAATTTACGAGTGCAATGAAATACTTCTTCCGACAACCTATTTAGCTCGCAATGACAGGAGTGATAAAATTCGAGAAATAAGATGCCGTACTGATAGTTTTAAGTATTCTTTCTTTCGTCGTTCTGTTCGGGATTGAAATTCACAGAGTTAGGATTGGTGCTTGGCACCTTCTGCCACCCACAATATTTGTGAATTGCAGAGTATAGATGTAGATGTAGATAACACCAGTTACAACATAAATTTTTACAGGTCTCAAAACTGCTATCTGCTTCTGCAAACAAGCAGCTAGTTTAAAAATAAAAATACTGACAGTTAGAAACAAAAATTTCAGTGGAGCGAAGTTTTCAAAAAAGGTTGAGGTTATTTGTAAAAACAATTTGTTAGTAATACAAACTGCACTGTAATATTTTTAAAAGATAATATTTACGTCTAGAAATGGTATCACTAAATATGTTACGTTACTTTCTCGAAGTTGTAATTCAATATAATTTTTGATATGGAAATTGAATAACGTTTCGAGTATTTGCAGCTTATTAGGCACTAAGGATGGGTAATGAAAGCAGTTCTGACTGAACTGAAAGACCTGCGACGTATCAAAACATCAGACAAGTGTCACGACTGAACCGCGTCTAATAACTTATGCACTTCCCTTATTGGAATACATACTTTACCATCACGTATCATCATGCCAGCTAAGAGATACGGTTCCGGTAAACCTTTGTCATTACTTTATAAGAAAATTGAACCTCGGTAAGACACTAAAACAATGATCGACATACTGTAAGTAGCCTCAGACACGTAATGGAATGTGTAAACGTATACGAAATATGGTTTGGAATTGTATAATGTCCCTCCTGCTACCATGTCATCACTGTTTTTAACTTAGAGCTGAGAAGATGTATATCGACACAATTTTTTTTATTCCTTGCTACGAACAGGAAGTCAGATCTCGTGCTTAAAAACAGTTTACGATAGTTCTAAGAATATAGACACTACAGACCACTACATAAGAATCAAGTGGCTGTAATAAAAGTAGAGAATCATGAGAGACATGCATTAGTTAAAAAGGGTGTGAGACAAGGTTGTAGTCTATCTCCCTTAATATTCAACTTGTATGTAGAAGAAGCAATAAAGAAAGTAAAAGAAAAATTTCCATGTGGCACGAGTGTTCAAGGAGAAAATATCAGTATGCTACGATTTGCTGATGATATTGTCTTCTTAGCAGAAAGGGCTGAGGATATTGAGAAGTTACTGAATGGCATGAACAAAATACTGATGGAAGATTTTGGACTAAATATAAATCAAAACAAGACTAAAGTGATGAAATGTAGCAGAAATGATACCAGATTAGATTAAAAATAGGATCGGATACAATTGGAGAAGTAGGTGAATTCTGTTACTTGGGAAGCAAAATTACAACCGATGGCCGAAGCAGGAATGATGTTAAAAGCAGAATAGCACCAGCAAAATGAGCCTTCATGAAAAAGAGAAATCTTTTAGTTTCAAATATTGATCTATGAATTAGAAAGAACTTTTTAAAACTCTCTATGTATGGAGCACAGCACTTTACGGTAGCGAAATATGGACTTGAGGAATACCGGAAAGAAAGAAAATTGAAGCATTTGAAATGTGGTGCTACAGAAGAATGTTGAAATTAAGTGGACCAAAAAATAAGAAATGAACGAGTTTTGGAAATGATGGGTGAGGAAAGAAAGAAAGAGAGGCTGGTAGGTCATATTTTGAGACATGCTGGATTGGTTAATTTTTTGGTGGAGGGAACAGTCGAAGGTAAGAACTGTAGAGGAAGACAGAGATTAGAATATATGAAGCAGATAATTGAGGGCGTGGGTTGTAAGGGGTATGTAGAAATGAAGAGGTTAGCACAAGATAGGGAGGGATGGAGGATTGCATCATACCAGTCGAAAGATTGACAACAGAGAAAAAAGTCCCTGCAGCTCCATTGTTTTTCGGCAGTGACACGCTGTTATAAAATCATAGTGCTGATCAAACCGGATGAGGCAGCTCACAGAACCACCCATTTTTCACTATGATGGTAAGTACTGGAATAAATTAATAAGGGCATGTTTGAATATTCTTCTTTCTTTTTGGACACTATGAATCACGTGGTTCTCAACTCTGGCGAGCTTTCTTCCTAGTGCAGTATTTCCTCATCTCTCCTGGGTCCATTTCACCCCAGATGCGGTGTTCAGTATTTTGGCTATTAGTGACTGGAGAGAATCGGATGGTTTACTCAACATTCTACACTAATCCCAGTTCTGAATCTCGTTGGGGTCAATTTCCAGTTGTTCGAGTAATTTGCTGACCTCTTTGTATGTTATGTTTCCGAAAATCTTGATGTCGGTTCAGTGTCTTTTGAATGTGTAACCCAGATCTCTAAAGCCTACCATGCAATCCATAAATACCTTACTCCTTTTCATATGTTCCAACACGAAGGTACAGTAATAGCAGTATGGTTGGTTATGGTGGAGGTATCTTCAATCTAAAGATGATTTCACGGGAATCAGTAATGCTGTAACCCTTGCATTATTCAAATCTCAGATTACAATCAGGACGTTTCCACAAAAGACAGCGACAATCCTGTTTCTCAAGCCGGTTTTGTTAAGTTGGCAAGGCACCGCCAGTATTGCACTCAGGGTTGGAAATTATGTACCAATAATCATGAAATGTACCTTGCCTTAACTTGAGGAGTGGTTACATAGTTACTGCATTGGCCTCACGGACCGTAACCGATCCATTGCATTCTCCAAAGAAACTCTGTGTTTCCTTTCCTGTATTTCTGGCATCTTAACTGCATCATATCACCTAAATCCTTGTTTTTTTTTTTTTTATTAAAGAGTCGTTTTGTCATATCTTTGAGATTCTCCTCCATTCTCAGTATGTGACCATACCACTTTTGAACGATTTGTCAATTCTGAATCTGTTCGGTTGATCTGCGACGACTTTAAACGTTTTCCTTCAATTTCCATACCGAGCTTTATTGAAGTTTACTCTTCTAACTAACATTAGTATTATCACCAAGATTTGATTCAGACAAAAGAGTGACGTATCATGCAGTTTGTATGTGCGTGCCTACTAAACACACTTACCTAAACCTTAAAACCTATAGATGGTAACGGAGTCCACCAGTAGAACCTTTGGTGAAATTTACAGCAGTGTTTCTGCTAATTTATCATCAATCCAATAACAAAATATTCTTTTGGAAGAGACTGTTGTCTTCTAGTTCTGCATCGTGAAATTAAAGCGGAGAAGCTTGTTGTAGAAATTCATAAAATTTTAAAAAACTACTGCGTAGACAGAGCGATTTTTTATTACTTAAATGATTTACTTTGAATATTATCCACAATGGCGAAATGCAATTTCTAAAACAGTAAACATTGTTTAGACAAATAGTCGGTTATGACATTTTAGTGTACCACCAATGTCTTGATCAATTAAACTTCGTTTTAAAAGATGTGTAGTACGGTCTTGTGTGCGAAACCAAATTTTTATCATGAAATTAGACAGAATCTTTCCTCTTTCGTTACTTTCTGACGGGAGTTGACAACATGGAGAAGCAATCTCCTGTTTCGTGCATCATCTTTTGATGTTATTTGTGAGCAGCGAGCTGGGAGGAATGGCTTCCGAAGACTTAAAGTTGCCTGCTCGTTATGCCGCTGCTGGAAACTTGGAAACTCGCTTGTTACCGTCTTAATTACGTGTTCTCGGGCGGGAAGCAGGCCAGATGCAATTTTAAAACTGAGTCCCTGTCTCTCGGGGCAGGAACGAGTTAATGGGGGTGAGAGTTGAGAGAGGCGATAGATGAAAGCAATTAGTCGCCGGCGGTGTTAATTCGCCAGGTTCTGCCGCGAGAGTAACTGGTGACATTTCTTCTGATTGAATCTCTGCAAGATTTGCTCTTAATTTGCGTCAATCTCTGGGGGCAACACACTTTCCTAAAGCTTACAGTGCAGTAGGAATTCAGTAACTGTTTAAATGACCGAGCGTGGTGGGTGAACGGTTAACGTTTCGGCCTCGCATTGGGAAGGACGTGGGTTCGAATCCCAATCCGGGCATCCATATTTGGGTTTTCCATGGTTTCCCCAAATCACTCCAGGCAAATGCTGGGATACTTCCTTCTTAAAGGTCATGGCCGAATTCCTTCCAGTTCCTTGTCCCCAGTCCCATACCACCTTTAATGAACTTAGCAGTCAATGAGACGTAAAGCAATAAGTAAAAAAAAAAAAAAAAAAAAGAAATAAATGTTTAAGTGAACACCGTATACCTCTGCAAACCCGTTACTTGAGATTAGCAGTTTAGCCTTTCGTGAGGATGAACTAAATGATTTGATCCCCATTTAGTCACGCACTATCGCACTATTTGGAGATCAGGAAGGTAGGTGGAGATACAGAAATTCTAATCACCAGTTTTGTACCAAGAATCTGGGTTAAAGCTCTCAATTATCTGCATTTCATTTTCAGTCAATGCATTTGCTCGGTTGGTGATGATTCGTCGGTCAGATAGATTTTGCTTAAAGAATAGATCTTAGTCACCAACACTGTATATATTCCATATAGACAGCTTAGAAGTAACCTATACAAAAATTATTCATCTCTAGCAATGAGAATTATTTTTGAACGATTTCCTACCAAAATATCCTGTTTTAATGGTTTATTATGTAACGCTTTCAAGTTTTTCTTAAAAACTAGGATAATTGGTTCAAAACTTAAAAAAAAAAAAACGCTTTTGCTTTACTTGTAATCCCTGAAAATATGAAATCGATAGTAAATAATTACTAGCCAATGTCATTTAAAATTGAATTTCTTCAAATCCGCTACTACAGTATTTATCTGATGGAATCATGCATGTTGATATATACACCCAACATTGGAGCATTTTTTAAAAATCTCTTGTAATGGTTGACTGAACACCACCGGCCGTATGTGTTTTCTTTCCTTATTGGTAAAAGGTCTTGGGCAACCGGGGCTATTGTTTGGAAGGCTGTTAGCTTGTGTGCATTACTGTATATATTTTATACATAGTATTGCAATGGGGGCAGTTCGTCCCTTGTACGTAATTTTTGGTTCGACCATACCAGTAGCTTAAACACCGTGGCTGCATATGTCGATCGTAATGAGAAGCACATGCCTTAAACATTCAAACAGATTTGCAGTGCTGCCACATTTTCGGAAGAAATTAAATGGAAGCCATGAATCGGTATAGTGTTACATAAGCAATTGAAATTAATATAACCTTGACAAACAATATATCTATAACAAAAACCTTAATAACATACAAATTTGCTGTGCTCTTGTTCATACGAGGGGCAGTCAAAAAGTTCCAGGAATTTCATTGCAACTCTTTGTTAGCAAATGATAAGTACACATTTACCTAATCTTCTTCAAAGAAGGCTCCTTCGGAACTCACACTTGCTCCACCGCTCCTGCCATTGCTGGAAACAACGATGAAAATCCTGTTTTGGTATCTTCCGAAGTACAGCCGTCGCTCTGGTTTTGATGTCTTCTACGGTGGCAAAACGGTTACGTTTGAGACCCATTTTCATCTTGGGAAAGAGCCAGAAATCCGATGGCGTCCCGGCAAATGGCAAGGAGGATGGTCACTGCATCATGACAATGCTCCCTCCCACACATCGAATTTTGTGCAGACATGGCTTGCAGAAAATAACATTCCAGACCTCCACCAGCCTCCCTACTCACCGGATTTAGCGCCATCGGATTTCTGGCTCTTTCCCAATATCAAAATAGGCCTCAAAGGTAACCGTTTTATCACCGTAGAAGACATCAAAACCAAAGCGACGGCTGTACTTCGGAAGATACCAAAACAGGATTTTCATCGTTTTTTCCAGCAATGGCAGGAGCGGTGGAGCAAGTGTGTGTGTTCTGAAGGAGGAGATTAGGTAAATGTGTACTTATCTTCTGTTAATAAAGAGTTACAATGAAATTCCGGGAACTACGGCCCGTCGTATACTGATTCGTACAATGTGCTTCAAAAAGATGGAACGCATAGAAACCTCTACAACTATGAATTTTAAAAACATTGCGTCATGAAGTTTCAAACGACCCAATGTCCACGAGGTGTAGCGCCCGATTGTGTGAGGTGTGAAAAATTCAAACGACGAGGCCGACACACGTTCTCAGTGCATCCACAGCTTACATTGTGCATCAGGCGACACTAAGGGTATTGCTTATTAATAATTGTTCTGACAGTAACACTCTTCTTCAATTTCCTTAACAATCTATTTACATTACAAGCACATTTTTTTTTTTTTATAATTTCTTTTAATTTGCTGCTTATGGTAAATTATTCAAAATCCTGTATCCCGTTACAGCCAATCAGTCTCTTCATACTCTCATGCCCAATACAAGTGTTATTATATGATCGTGGTCCTCTCTTCCTTCCATATAATTGTTCCTCTAGTATTAACCCAAATACGATTACCACATATGACACAAACATCCAGATGGTCTTTGACCAGCTCTCATCTTCTAGCGTATCGGAAATTCAGTTGTCTTTACGATTTCCGCTAGCAAAATTATTAAATGAACATTTATAAATCTACGTAGCTGCTTTGTGCCATGTTCATTTCCTCTGCCTTTTTCGCTTTCAAGCCAAGCCATGTCGTCAACATTGAACCCATAATTGCAGTTTAGCGTGTTTTTAGATAAATTTTTTCCAATCTTAAAAAAAAAAAAAAAAAAAAAAAAAAAAAAAACATTAACTGCTATTTGCAAAAGTTTGGAAAAACAACTTGACTCCGAAATGGGGGGAGTAGTATATGATAATCACAATAAAATTAAAAAGAAATAAAGTTTGTACAAAATGCCGAGAGCGCTGTAGAGCAAAGGTTGTTGAACGTTGCCATTTCAATATAACCGTTCGGAACATTTTTCCATAGTGAAATATACTTCATTTCAATTGAAACTATCATTTATCCTCTATATTTTATATTATTTAAAACTGAAGCTTTATGCTAACAATGCAGTTGATGTAAGATATTTGATGTCAAATTTTGGGACTTGGTATTCTGGAGGATGCAGTTGACGATACATATTAGGAGTGCACTTTGCAGTGACGCTCTAGCTAACTGCCAGAGCTGATGAAGCGTGTCACGGCGTGGCTTCCCATCTCGTTAGCTTCACAGTCTGCACCACATAACAGCCGGGCAACCAGTGTTTGGACGCAGAGAGGCAGCTTGAGACAAGACACTCCACTCCACTGACACACACTGGGTCATTCTTTTCTTCGAAACTGATTATGTCCACCTATGTAAACTTTAGAGTACACGTCAATATCATTAAGTGCGTATAAGATTGCCACTGAATTTCCTGTAATTATTACTTGTTTTACAAGCCGTTTATGCAATGGCGCTTATTTAGGAAACCCTGTAAAAAGCAGGAGGTTGTTTCGTTGCATTGTGATTTAGTTGGTAATGAGTTATCTTTCACAAACATAGAACTAAAGTATTTCTCATATTTACAGCTTTGAATGCTCAGAAAATTTATTTTTCTATTAATAATTTTGCAAGGTGATCTATTATTCCGCAAAAACTCGAATTCTCCGATTACTTCCACATTACTTTGGATCAAAAAAATAATTATATTTACAATAAAATTAGCAAAATAGTATAAAAATACAGTAACAATGACGTTCTCTTAGCAGAACTAAAGATTTAAGACTTAATATGTTTATATTTAAAAATTTTGTCGATGTGAAAGCTGATTCACTTTGTTTCAGGTACGTTACTTTCGACTGAGTTTTCATCTTCCACTCTTCGGTAAGTCTGCAGCTGTTATTAAATGGTATCACTCATTTAAGTCGTACAAAGTATAGGAATTGATGATAAATTTGTTTAATATAAGTACATCGGTTAATTTCTACTGTTAGTTTCAACATATAAAATAGACTAAAGACTTGGCGAACGTTGAAGTATAAACTGTTGTTACGCTACCACGTTGTGGACATCACAAATGATAACATACTGTTTCTTTGGAGTTTTTATGTTTTCTGTGTTTGATAAATGTGAAACATGAAAAATTACCGAGACATATGCCTCCAGACCGCCGGGTTTTCAACAAAGTTTCGATAGCTTTCAAGTGCATCGTCATCGAATGAAAACATGAATTAATGTGTCAAGGAATTTTAAACGCCATTTTTCCTTGTCTGTCGTTTACTATATTGGGAGGCAGATAATAGCATATCATGACAGGATGTCTATGTATGAACAGTTTTTTCACATTTTACTTTCATGAAACTAGCTGATAAACACTGGAGAAGAAGACGGAAGTACAGGGCGTTCGCCGGGAAACGCAACCCACTGTTAGCGCTACAAGGAAGAAACTGCTCCCGGCGAGCGAGCGCTCAGTTTCCGGCATTGTTCGACCGTCGGCCGCGGACTATTTCATAATAATTACGCTTCATAAACTTCAGAAACTTGTGTGCTAAGCATTTAAATGTGATGTAATTCATTAGCTTACCTTATAAAAGATGCTGGAAGTGTTGACCCTCTTGTGTAATGCACATTTCACATCTTCTGAACATATTTCGAGACACACGCTGCCCTAACTGACTTAATGATTTTTTGGGTGACTGTTCTAGTCGAAAAGCGATATCGTCAATTTTCTCCTCTGTGAGAATACGGTTGATCGACAGTCTCTTTTTGTTAAAAAATGAACCCGTTTCTCTTACTTTTTAACCAGACGCAGAATTGTTGATTTAGCTGGCAGTAAAGCGCCAGGAAATTCGCGACGAAATTTACTGCGACACTTTTTAAACGACTTCTTCTTCACATATGTATCGTAGAGAAATATTCTTTGTTGCAAAATGTAACGTACCATAATTTTACTCACACTCAAACACGGTACAGATTAATAAGAGTATGAATCCCCAAACCAGCCAAACCGCAAAGAAACGTTTATTCACAACACTGATTAATAAGAGACTGAAGTCACAAACTATCTACAATGCAAAGAAACCGTTCTTAACAATGTAAGGGTCACTGCACTGCACTGTTGGGGCAGCGGAGGTGTTAAACAGTGCGGTGATTCACGGTGCCGTGTGGCGGAAACTGCTGGCACGACTGACCGAGCAAGTTGCCGACGGCAACAGACTGGGAGGGTAGCGTTTTCCGGCGAACGCCCTGTATTATACTGGTATGCGGAAACCTTCTTCACAAATTTCTTTGAATTTAAAGCTTGCCAAAATTGGATGAGTGAGATTCTGTGATCTTGGTTAGATCGCAACAAAATTGGGAAGGTGATCATAAAACTCTTCGAATGAGAAAAATAACACAGCATACTCTGTATTGAGGCAGATTCCATATTGGACTTCAGTTTTATTCGCAGATTGATCAGATTATAGTGTCCACTGAACTGCATGCTGTTAGTAATTAAATTCAGTGTCACTTGTTTTATTACCTTGGTTGTGGAAACGTGCATAAAAAGGAATGCATTTTGATGCGCTCGAACAAGTAATCCGATAAATGATTCTCGGTTTTCTATTTGAGCTTCACTGAGGGCACTGCGATACAAGGAACAACGCAATGAAGTCACTCATGAGTTTGATGTGAAACTTTCAGTTAAGAAGTGTGTAGGTCAGCGGTGCCACCCCTGCTTTACGTGCGTTATCAAGATTAGAAGCCTTCTGTTCACTTCATCAGCTACTAAAACGCCTAGTAACGAAAAATTTTCGACATCAGTATTGCAGCGACAAATAGAATCAAAAGACTATACAGGAACACATTGATCGACTTCGTATATTGGATAACTGAGGACTTAAATTTGTTTTCGAAATGCTGAAATGGCTACAATAGGATTGCATCAAACCAGTAAACAGATTGGTGACAAAAGTTTCATTTTTAGCTTTCGATCTTACCGTACATTGTTGTATTTTAGTCTTTAGTTGTAGATATCGCAGAAATAAGTATCTCTAGGCCGGTAGTCTAGGCGCCAAACCAGGTACGCCAGTCTGTTAAGAGACTGAATGCGTAACGAAGGATCTTACCTGATAATTATGTATGGAATAGCCAACAACTTTTATGTCGTTTTATTTTTTCTTTGTTTGTTGTTTGTGTTTTTATTTACTCCTCGTCAACTTCTAGGTTATTTCAGGCGGGAAGAGTATTGTGGAAAACGAATTCAGAGATGGTATTTTGCAGGTACTCGTGGGGAACCGAAATCGGCCGGCGTCCTCCCAGATACCAAGTCCGAACGTTATGCGCTACCCACCAGGTTCCGTGTCACCATGTTGCATTGTTAATATAATATAATTTGCTTACGGGATTAATACTGCGTTGAAATACTTCTTCTTCTTCCCAACGTTTCGACCAGGGCTTAGGTCTTCATCAGGGGCCGTCTACCGAATCTGCTACAGACTGGGATCTGCAGGAGACTGGCGTGCTGGTTGTTTACGTATTTGTACTGTCGATTGACAATATCGATTACCTAGAGATATGCGTTTTACGATGTAATATCTGTGGGTCCAGAGTTAATTACTTATCTAACACACATTTCCAAGCCTGGCTATGACCGTAACCACCATTCTTGTTGAGGTTGTTAGGCTGTTTGAATACTTCAATAGCCTCTCGTACTTAAGCCCTGATCGAAACGTTGGGAAGAAGAAGAAAAATTATATTATATTAATATGGTGGCTGCGAAAACAAAAAAACCCTGTATGTTGCTTTGTTGTTTGGTAAAATGTGTTCTTTCTTAAACACTCCAACAGCTGTGGCATGGTGGGAGATATCTTCCTAACATCTATATTTCGGAGTTTCTGTGAACTGTGGCAGCAGCAGACTGCCGTTCGGGTGAAAGTTCTGCTTAAAAGCTTGTACGATAGCTGCACAATAGATTGTATTGGTTCTCACCGTTTACTAAGTTGACGTGAATTACGTCATTGCAAGAGAGGGAAAATGTCAGACAGAGAGAGTATGCCTCGGACCAGACACTCTCTCTCTCTCTCTCTCTCTCTCTCTCTCTCTCTCTCTCTCTCTGTGTGTGTGGGTGTGTGTTGCTGGGTTACGAGAGTGGTGTGCTAGTTGTTAGCACAGCTGGGACCTCGGGTAGAAGTTTGGCCGTCGGTGACCGCCACTAATGGGACTCAGCCGATGGCTCCATAACTTTGATCGGTCTCACCAAAATGTATGGCTTCGGGGGAACTATAAGTTTTTGGCCGTCGGCGAAAAGCACAAATTATCAGCTGCCTCCATTCACAGTATCCAGTTTTTTCCCCAATACTCTGGATTACATACGTTAGGGGATTACAGTTTCTTTAGACGATGATACAAGATGCACATGTCATACTTTTAAATCATGAGTCTAAAGATAAATCTCATGCAAACCTTCATTTCTTCCTGTTCTGAACTCGTGTCTTCATACCAGTTACAACAAACATACTTCTGTTTTATGCGTTTCAATCATAGTTTTCTTTTATAATTACTACTTCCAAATACAAATCTCATTAACTAAATCAGCAGATCCCGGCAAAGTAAGGGTATCGTGCTTAGTTTGGACTTGAACCAGTAACCATTGCATTGTGGTCTCAAACATCAGTGGTTTTATTTAAGTATTGAATCAGTCTTGTGTTGTCTCTATTTTCTGGAACAGATATACAATGAAAGAATCACAATACTGAAGCTGCCTCTGTGGTCGGAGCCAAATGCCATTTTTTTTAAAAATCATTAGATAATTCTCTACGTCTGAAAGTATATCTACATCAACATATCTACATATATACTCTGCAAATCACAAAACTGTGGGTGGCAGAGGGTGCTCAGCACCAAACCTAATCTCTTTGTTGTGCATTCCAATCCCTAATGGTACGAGGAAAAAAAGAATTCATATAAGAATCAGTGCGGCACCTTATTTCTCTAATTTTATTTTTCCTGTCATTCCGACCCAAATAGGTTGGTGGACGAAGTATTTCACTACACTCGTAAGTGAAAGTGGGAGTATGCATGTTTACCAATAAGTTTATGCGAATCGTGCGTCGTCTATCTACCAGAGACTCCCAGCCTAGTCTACTAATCAGTTCTGTAACGCTTTCATAAGGACTGTAGCAAGCGGTCACGAATCGAGCGGCTCTTATCTGTACTTTCTCTGTACTCTCAATCAGCTCCTTACGAAACGGATCACAAATGGCACAACAATAGTCCAAATGTGGACGCACAAGAGATTTGTACGGTATCTCCTTTGTTTGTTCATTACAATTTTTCAAAATTCGACCTAGGAACCGCAGCCTAGAATTAGCTCTACCTACCAACGTATTAATATGTAAGTCCCATTTCATGTTCCTTTGTACTGTTACTTCCAAATATTTCATAGAATCGACCATATCAATAACTGAACTGTTTGCCTCGTATTTCTGAACAATCGGATTCTTTTTGTTAGTTATGCTCATTGTCTTACACTTTTTACAATTTAGTGCGAGTTGCAACTCAGCGCACCATACCAAAATAACATCCAGATCACGCTGAATTGCTAAACAATAGGCCAAATTCCTTACTTCCCTATAAATAACCGCATCATCAGCAAACAATCTAAAAAGGCTTTTCACTTTGTCTCCGAGATCGTTTATAAAAATTAAGAAAAGAAGGTGTCCTATTACACTTCCTTGAGGTACACCCGATGTAACATCTAGATTAGAAGAACTTTCTCCTTCAACAACGACATACTGCGATCGACCAGTTAGAAAATCCTTTATCCATTCGCAAAGCTGATCCGATATACCGTACGCTCGTAGTTTCGCTAAAAGGCGGTTTTGTGGCACAGAGTCAAAGGCTTTCTGAAAATCTAAAAAAAATTGCATCTACTTCTGAACCTGCATCAATAACTTTCATTACGTCGTGTGTAAATAGGGCCAGTATGCGTTTATTAAAAAAAATCCTTCCCCATTCATATTTTTTACATCCTGTCCATTTCATACTTAAATCTACGCATTCCCAACATGCTAAGTAGCACCAGTTTTCAGATGCTTCTGATTTTTACAAGTTCCAATATCACTTCCACCACTGATATACCCCATAGGTTCTGTTTTATACCACAATTTTCTCCTTCAGAATTTTTTTTTTCCTTGCTACCCCTCATTTCATTTAATATTATCCGTGTTTTCAGTATCAGCAATGATTTTTGCACAAAAAACTACACTATTAATTATTATGTTCTATCTGTTCTTAATTTCACATTTGAAATCAATTTAGTGGCCACTTATACCATAAATATCATGAAACTTTGATAGAAGAAGTCTGAATTGCAGCGTTCACATTTACCCTAGTGACTGTCTCCTGTGATCTTGCTGCGCGGGAATTTCATTCAATGCTGACTCTCCCGCGTTGAGATTCGTTTAATCTCTTTTTTTTACTGTAATATTGATAGGGACAGCTTCCCCTAATGTTACTACTTTGTTCTCAATTAATCTCTTCTTCCAAAAAATATTTGTATACAAAAAGTTAGTGACCGCAATAATTTCTTTGTTCACATTTTCGGGTAAACGTACACCTCGTCCATTTTCAACACTTGTGACAAAATTCGTATCTCTGTTTGAAGGTATTGTAATATTTATCGAAGAACTAATGAATTAAATGCAGTAAACGTTAGGTTGTAAGTTATCGTATTTCTTGTAACGCCGTCAGCTTAATGGACGATCCTTGCATTCTCGGAGCACCAAATGCTTACAGATGAATCTCTTTGAGGTTGAAAACTGATTTCCCGTTACGCATAGTGACGGAGTTTGTATTGGTTCCAACTCAACGTAGGAAGCGCGTTTGTTGGACATAGATTAATTCGTTTTTAGGCCGAATTAATATTTTTTTCCTTTCGTTTTATTCTCGCTCTTCTACGGGGGTCGAAGTGTAAAGTTAACTCCGGGTAAACCAATTGACAGGAAAACATCTTCACAGGCGTATCCGGAACGGTGCGTTTAAGCACCCTACTGCTTGAGAGAGATGAGGATATTAAATGCCGACCCGTCATTTCCATTATTTTGCCTGCATGTATGGTTCTCGTGTAGTTAAAAACTTTTACAAAACGTTATTCCAGGTTTTTTTTTTAACTTATTTAGTTCAATTGTGGCTAAGCAAACTTCCCTACTCACCCATTAGATAATTAATTTTGTGTGAACTAAGCACCTCAGTCTAAGCTATTTTTTCAGCTACTGCCACCGCTTGTTATAGTATTATTCCAGGATATTTAAATTTATATGAGTAGTTTAACCAAATAAAACAATGAAAGCAAATTTTACTACTAATACTGCTACTGATAGTACAATTTACTACCACTATTGTCATTGGAATTTCTCACTGGCCTCCATTCAAACACACTGTCGACTGCTCTCCGATGGTAGTTTCCTCTGAAGTTGACCTGGAATACCAAATGGGTCCCAAGCGTCACTCAGACGGCCTCTTGGAGATTTGGGGAGGTTACTCCGATGTTTGCTGTCGTTCGATGACGTAGGTTTCCTGTTACGTTAACACCCTGTCTTGTTAAAAGTCTGATTTCCAACTTCGATATTCCTGAAATTTCCTTATTTGCAGTGTTCGTTGAGTAGTCTTCGGTTTTGACAAATCTCGCATACTAGAAATTTGTTCTTTTCTACTGCTTTCTGATTTTTCTCGGCTAGTTTCTTCTTTAGAAATTTTTTCCCACCGAATACAAAGTGTTTCATCATTACACCATGAGTAGCGAGTGGTGGGCGAGCTGTAAAAAAGCTCTGGCCTCTCTACGGGAGGTGAAAGTTTCAATCCCCGTCCGGATTTCGGGATCTCGTAATAACTCCAGGTTCCTTCAAAACACCATGACCGTATTCCTTCCCGTTCCTTGCTTCAGACCTTTCCCGCCTTAGTTCACTTCGGTGTCGACGAGACTTAAAGCTATGAGAAAAATTAATACATCATTCAAGATTTGACTAGTCAGGTAAGAAAGGTGGTGATGCACAGTTCCAAATACCGGGTGAAGGGGACGTACAGTTTAACGTGTAATCCGTAGGTTGTGTAAGAGGTGAAATTCGAGGGCCTATGTTCGCCGAGAAATGGGTTCGAAAAGGGGACCTATCACTCTCCAATAAGGCCTCGTATCCACTTGAGCACTCTCAGGCGAATGAGCCGCTCATTCTTCTGAGCGTGCTCCAGAAAAGGGAAATTTTGGTCGAACGAGCCTGGTGCCGTTGCTCAGAAAACGCTCGTTTATTGTGTCGTCACGTGGGCCGCGGCTGCTGTGGCCTTTATTATTATCCATTCAATATCAAAGATGAAAAGTACCAAGGTGGTGGATTAGGGAAAGTTATCGTCAGCGAAGAAATATCTTAATAATTTAATTCTCGAATTGACATTTGGAGAAGATAATGAGCCTTTTAAAACTTTTCGAGCATTTCAAAGATCGATTTCGAACATTTACTGTGTTTAGTTGAATCTCATATTAAATAGCACTGTACACATATACTTGAGGCGATCCCACCAGGAAATAAATTAATGATAACTTTTAAGATTCATACCTTCGGAAGATTCCTATATAAGCTGCAGCATATGTCCGAAGTACCTTACATCAGCAGTCGTTTTATACCGGTAGTCTGTGATGATACTGTTCAGTCGCTCCAAAATTATATTTAGGTTGGTACCTATTTATTGTTTTTATAGACTTTTACTACCAATATATATTCAAGTATTTTACGTTTTTTATTTTTGTCTGTACGTCATAAATACCACGGTTTAATACCTCGCTGATTTCACACCATGTATCCTCTCATTTACTTCCATTATAAATACTGTTCGTATGAGCTTTCCCGTAATAACTTCTTTGATGTATACAGATTAATTGTTGTAAAGGAAGTGTCGTTGTTCCGCATGCTCGCGCACATTGTAAAAACCGCCGAACTACCACCACACTGAGCGCCGAACACACACTGGCTCGCCTTTGAGCATTCTAAAACACCGACATTCGATCGGCTCGCCCTGAGCGCGCTCACCGTCGTTCCTTGCGAGCGTGCTCAGGCGTCCACACTTGATCGGCTCGCTTCACTAAGTGGCTCATTCGCCTGAGCGTGCTCAAGTGGATACGAGGCCTAAGTCGCCTCAACCACTGTGCCACCACAGGTGCGTGGATTAAATTATAACATCCTTCGCTTTGCGTGCAGAGTGAGGGCATGTGACAATGTTGGTAGGGATCGCCCGATCGAAGCGGACATAAAAATTAGAGGATCGTTAGTGTTCATCGGAAAACCAGGTGTGAAAGAAATTGGCACCGTTTGCATTACTTTTATCTTGACAAAAAAAACATAGAACCATACAGTACTAACCAATACTCATCAAGGAACTGGTTACTACTGAACTCGATTTATGTATTTCAACATGCCAAAATTCGATTATCGACATTACTAAAATACTGAACGGAGAACAATGTGGTAGAAAGCATTCGACAGGTATAAACTATTAATAGGCCAAACTGGTAGCGAAACGTTGATTCAGTGCCTTCAGAAACCGCACCCAAGTCGACTGTCGCGTGGATTGAGGGAAAATATCATTTCGTATGAAAGACTCTACGCCGGAGAATAAGACCATTTCAAGGTCGATAAAAGTAAATTTAGAAACATTGAAACACTTTGAACGTGAAAATGTCAAAGGATACGGTAAATAAGTGGAAGCAGGAAAAGCGAAACACTGGTAAAATTTAAGCAAACCTCCTTGGAAATAAGCAGAGGTGAAACCTCTACACGTTGAGCAATAACCCCAGCAAATAAAACCATGGTGCCCCACGAGTTTGTGCGGTACCTATCGGTGTGGGGGAGGAAGTTACAGCCTCTGACGGACGTCGGCTACCCAAGGAACACAAAGATTCTACAGTCGATACACATGGGTCTTTTCACCTCTGTAAACCACCTCTGAAACACATGTGTAGCAATTAAATACTCAGTAGAAGTTTTCGTAGTGTAGCTAAATAAAATGTTTAGCAGTATCATTCCTTGTAAAGCTGAATAAAATGTTAAGTTGAAAACCTCCGTAAACCTCCTCTGAAAAACATGTTGTAGCAGTCGAGTACTGAGCACTAGTTTCTCTTGTGTATCTAAATAAAATGTTAAGTTATAAATAATATTTGTTGTTTTAGTGGCTGAAGAAAGCACTTGCAGTGATACCTCTTACTACCACCTGAGGGGTCTGGTGGCTCTGTGGTTAAGGCGTCAGACTGGAGTTCGAAAATCCCCGGTTCGAATCCCTGTCTTGGCGGGGATTTTCATAGGCACTTAACCCGGCCTTCACCTCTGGTTCAGCTTGCTGTGTAATGTGAAGTACCCCGGAAAGCTTCCGTGGTTCGGATTTCACGTTAAACTGTAAGTCCCCTGTACTCGGTAGGTTAGGTTAAGCCGGATACGAAAGGGGCGGTATGCGCAGACAATAGAAACCCTCTCACCAGGACATTACGACCACACGGAATTATTATTATTATTATTATTGTACTACTACCTACCCTTCATTACCCCAATTAATGTTTTTAAAGTTCAAACAGTATTTAACTGGAATTAATACGTTTTCCATTTATGCCGTCTGATATTAGATCAACTAAAGGCACCATGTTTGACACAGTTAAAAGATATTCAGAATGATAACACCGTTAAGTTAATCTGTTCCTATAAAATTAATTGATGTTTTCATACTTCATACTGGCTTCGACGTATAGATGTGATCAAGTGCCAATTTTTATTGACGCCGTCATATTTCGTCAGATTAATCCAAGAAAACAACAGGAGTTATGTATAAAACATAAAATATTCAAATTGCTTTTTCGCTGCCTACGTAATGAAAGGGGCACTGTTTTTGCGTTATACATTCATTAGCATCACAACGCGTCTCCGCAGCAGACTGCAAAGTGGTTTCGACGGGGGCGCTGGGTTGACGGCGGGGAAAAACGCTGGCGAAGAGCAGAGTGGTGAAGAGCCCCACTTGAGCCAGAGCACCCAGAATGTCTTTACAGAGGCGTTTTTAATCCGTTTATTGACCTCGTTACTGCGTTATAGCAGTTGAAGGGCGCTCAGGGCATTAAGGGTATATTGGGGTGGGGGTGAAAGAACGATCCGATCCGTAGTTTGGAAAAGTTTTAAGAGCGGCGAACATCAAAGAGTGGTCCATCCGAATTTGCACCGTAAGGTGACACAATTGAAAATGGTTCCACTCTCAAATACCATGTTACACTCCTTAGATCCCTCACTGTAATTTTATGAACTTTTCATAGTCTGAAGATAATTTTGGAGCCTGCTACTTTTATACACATACTTTAATTGTCATTATGTGGTTATACGTATATAATAATAGTTTTGAAAACTTGCAGTGATTTCTGAAATACAGTACATCATCACCTTTGGATTATTTACCAGGACTATTGTATAATCACAGGAGGAAATTCCTAGTCTACGATCATAACATTGAAGATGGTATAATGCTATATAAAAGGATCAAACCGGTAGAGGACTGTAAACAGTTGCAGGGTGATCTGGACAGGATATCCAGTTAGGTTGGTAAAAATGGGATGAAGATAAATGCAAAGAAGAGTTAGCTTATTAGATACACTAATCAAAAACTAAAGGTTGGATACGATTATAAGGTGGGGAAAGAATTGCTTGTTGAAGACTTGAAATGTAAATATCTTGGCATTACGTTTGATAACAGGTTTAACTGGGTAGAGCACATTGGTCAGGTAGTATGGAAAGGTTTAAAAATTCTGCACTTGTTGGAGAGAGTGAGCAGAGGATGTACGAGAGAATTAAAGGAATTGTGTTACAAAACTTTGTCAGACCATTGCTTGAATATTGTAGTGTAGTTTGGGACCCATATTTTGCGTACCAAATACAGGAGTTCGAGAGGCTGCAAAAAAGGGCTGTTAGATTTGTTTCTGAAAAGTATCGCAAAATTCAGTCAGTAACAGATATGATAAAAGGAATGGGATTCATTGGAAGACAGGAGGAGGGTGAAGAGGGTCATGGGACTGTACAAGTCGTATATTGGTGATTAGGCATGGAAAGATATTGGTGTCAGAATTAAAAGCAATGCATAGAAGGGAAAAGATGACCATGACCACAAGCTGGCACTCGATTTCAGGCACAAGGGTGTAGGAAGATTCTCTCCAAGAGAAATGATGAATAATTTACCAAAAAAGTTCAAAGAATTTAAAGCTAAAATTTGCAGACGGCAAATAAGATGGGTGTGTAGGGAAATTGCCACCGGAGCGTTCGCTGCAAAGCAGTTTAATTAAATATTATTATAAGATATGAATTCCCTACTGGGTTTTCTTATCTTTCTAGTGCAGCTAACAAATAAAAACTTCGTTATGGCATATGCATTTCGGTTTATTAGACCACCATCAGTGCCCTAAAATAAGTTATGTACAAGTTTTGATGTTTGACATAATTTTTACCTCACGAATCAGACATTATTTAGGGCACTGAAATGAACTCGCGTTCAAACACACCGCTATAGCAAAGATAAAACTTAACCACATCAAGAAAAACAAATTAGGGTGGTAATACATGTTCCATAGACAGTTAGCATCTCTGAGAATCAGACATAAACAATAACAAAGCTAGTTTCAGAAGCTACATTCGAAAGTAAAGTGTATAAATATGTTTTAATACAAAATTTTACAATGGGTGAAAAACCTCAAGAGGATAAACTGCTATGGAACAGTGCCACAAATTAATATAATATACAAAAATTGTAAGTAAAATGAGCTAAAAACAACAGATTTATACCTTCATTTAGATAAAAATTATGTTAAACATCAAAACTTGTACATAACTTGTTTAAGGGCACTGATGATGGTCTAATAAACCGAAACGGATATGCCATAATGAAGTTTTAATTTGTTAGCTTCACTAGACGGACAAGAAAATCCAGTATTAGTATAGCAGCTAATGATAACGACGTAAGTATTCAAAATGTTATGAATTCCATGTCACAAAATTTTACCCTCATTTTGCCTCGCGTATATTATAATACTCGCCCATTCAGTGACTTGTTATCATCTGTACTTGTGCTCAAACCTTCAGCAAGCAAGTTCGTCGCCACCACAAACAGGATTTTGCAGGATTTTGAAATGAAGCCTTATTGTCAAACTATATCTATGGCTATGCTTACAACGTTCTGCCTCATACAGATATAACAATTACTTCCAAAGAAAATTTAATGAGCTGTTATGTCGCTGTTAATATGCTGATAGTATATTCCTTCGCTATATAGAAGCGACAGGGATGACGAAAAGCTGAAGTAGCAGTCTTTCAAAACGAACGGCAGTGGAAAACGTCCTCAAAGAGGATACCACGTGGAAAGTTCTTTCATTATTATTACAGGGATATTTCCACATGCCTGCATGGAACTCTCTGAATCCGCAAACAGGAGGACTTCATATAAATTAAAGTATTGAATACTTACAGTCTCAGTTATAAGGCTTTTTGAAAACAATTCGGGAGGACGGCGGTTCGAATCCCCGTCCGGACATCCAGATTTGGGTTTTCCATGGTTTCCCAAATCACTCCATGCGAATGCCGAGATGCTTCCTTCAAAAGGTCATGGCCGAACTCCTTCCCATTCCTTGCACTCCATCCTTTCCCGTCTCTAAAGACCTCGCTGTTAGAGAGACGTAAAACAGATAAAAAAGAAAACAAAAAGAAAACAATACGAATAAAAATCTTCATGGTTATACGAAGTTGATGTCTCATAAATATGAAAACCGATAAATAGTTAAACGCTTAATATATCACTGTACTCAGAATATGTACTAACTATTGGATAGGAAGATGCAACTATCAAGTTGGCGGTAGAACTGTGGAAGAAACAAACACATGTGCCAAGCAGCGTCAGGGCTTACATTTGCACTCGCGTGAGTCGTGTGGAAGGTTTTCTGACTTGTT
Organism: Vandiemenella viatica; assembly: GCA_031002005.1. NCBI lineage: Eukaryota > Metazoa > Arthropoda > Insecta > Orthoptera > Morabidae > Vandiemenella > Vandiemenella viatica. Next base: position 273,393,453 of record JARYHS010011408.1, on the reverse strand, counting down.
ATGACCGTGCGGCACGAACTAACATATTTTGAACGCGGAATGGTAGCTGGCGCTAGAAGCATGGGGCATTCACTTCCGGGAAATGTTTCTTGAATTCAGTATTTGCCTTATGTCAAGAGTGTCCCGTGAATCTGTGATTTACGGCCAAATTTCTGCCGCCATGGACAACGCAGTGGCCGACCGCGTCAGCTTGATGACCGAGCCCAGCCAAGTCTGCGCCGACACGATGTTGTTGACAGACAGCCAACACTGCGTCAAAGAACAGCAACACTCAATGTGAGACGTGTCCGTGCAAACAGATCAGTGAAATCTGGCATTGGTGGGATACGGGTCAGTTAACAAAAAGCCATCGGCTGCAGCTCCTCTCCTAGGCTTGTGAACATATCGACAGTACCATAGGTGAGTGGAAAGAGGTTGCATTGTCAGATGAAACACAATTGCAGTTGGTAAGAGCTGATGGTATAGTTTATGTGCTGTAGACCAGACGAGACCATGGACACAGCTTTGCAAGCTGGTAGTGGCTCCATCCTGGTATATGCTTTGTGGACTTGGTCATCTGGTCAAACTGAAACAACCATTGGCTAAAAATGGTTATGTTCAACTATTTGGATGATCCAAAACAACAATACACTATTTCATAGAACCAAATTCGTTCACGATTGATTTTAGGAACATTCTGGACAGTTCCAGCGAATGATTTGGCCACGTAGATCGTCAGACATGAATCCAATCAAACATATCTGGCACATCATCGAAAGGTCAGTCCGTGCTCAACGTCTTGCGCTGTCAAAACATTCGCCATTATGGGCAGTTGTAGATGAAGCATGACTGAATATTTCCACATCTGACTTCTCACGACATGTTAAGTCAATGTCGGGTTGCCGCACTTTACCTGGCTAAAGTATGTACCGCTGGATATTATGTCGTGTCTCATGACTTTATACACTTCAGTGTAGCTATCCAAAATGTCTGTCTGTTACATACTGTATTTTTGCCATTTTTCACAGGTGTTTTTGGACGTGATAACTTGAGCAGTACGAAATCAGCAATACCAGAAATTCTGTATTTATTCGAGCCCTTTCGTTTAGTCCGGCCGAATAGTCTTCGTCTTGAGACTAATGCGTATAAATACTCTAAATGTCATCACACGATTTCGATAGATTTAGTTCTAAAATTTTTGCAATATTCATTTCAACGTTAATCTCTCCAGCTTGAGTTCAGTTCAACTTAGCTCACTTGCAAAGTATTTGCTCAGAAATATCGACATTTCAAATGTGTACGTACCATCTAGACCTACTGCATATGCTATCAGTAAACACACAAATACCTCCGAAGTTTTGCCATATATCTGATGAAACAAGTTGTTTATTGATTTAGCCATAATATAGAACAATAGAGCTTGGTGGGAGAGCTAGGGACGCAGTTTTAAATTCTCGTCCGGTCATCCAGATTTCGGTTTTCCATAATATTCCGAAATCACTTCAGGCCAATGCCGGGATGGTTACTTCAAAAGGCAGTGGCCAAATTCCTGCCACTTCCCTGCTCAAATTCTCTCCCAGCTCTAAAGGCCTTGACTTCGACGAGCTGTGAAGGCAGGGAAAAATACCTCTGATCGGTGAGTCCCAAAATCAAAAGGAAAAACGAAAACCGTCACAGCAGGCTTTTGGTTCCATTTTGTGAGTTCGTTTCTGTTTTACACATTAGCAAGATAGATGTGCTGACATTTTGAGACGCAGTAGTTGTGGACGGATGGTGCCCTTTTTGCAGTATGACCCACTGTAAAGATTTGGTTTTCTATATCAGATTGCCTGTTACGAAGAAGTTCTGCTTCTGCACCACTGAAAAAAAAAAATACTCTGGCTGTTTTGCTTTGCAACTGGTCACTTAGCTATCTAATTAAAGTTTCAGTCCTTTTAGCGGTGCCTTCGACAGAGGGAATACGGGATGTGCTGCAGTTTCCACGAAATACACGCATGTTCGCCTTTCACTTTGTTACTGATGTATCATTCACTGAAACAGTTGCGTAGGTGTGCTGTCCGCTGTTAGCAATGCAAACCTTGGTACTCTGTTATTCGCTAAAGCTTCGCAAATGTTAATTTCATTTTTGTACTAGTTTTTATCTCAGTCGGTTTCAGACCAACTTCTCGAGCGTATGTCCTTCAAGTATCAGTGATTAAAGTTATTTTCATCACCTGGTACATGGGCAGAAGGATATGAGAGGAAGAGAGAAACAATTATTTTGTGTACCAGAGACATGGTTCTGAACATTCCTACAGTCTGTTCGATACAGAAATATTTGTTGTGATTTGTCCATCGAATGGGATCTTGTACCATGCGTTTCATTTGCTTTTTTCCCCCCTCAAGAATAGACCCGAAGCGGTCATCGGATTTCATCGTCTGTTTATTTAATTCACCTTACACAATAATCTAGGCTTGAACATACAATCATCGTAAACATCTCTTATCGCTCGTTCGCACTACGCTAGTAATTTAGTCGAGTGGCGAGTAGTTTAGTAGCTAAATTAGTCGCAACTGATCAAAAATAGTTCGCATTGTGGTCGCGTACAGTATACAAGTTTTGTGGTATTTTGCAAGATGAACAGGCTGCATCGCAATCAAATGAATGAGCTGATACAGCTTACGTTATTTTAGAAGAGATGGATCAAGAAGTTTATGCGATAAAGAAAAAAAAGCAATGTGTACGAAAATGGGTTAATAGAAGGGATGAACTAGGAGCTACAAATTTTTTTCTAAAGGAATTAGCATTAGAAGATCCCTGCGAATAGTTTGAGAATCTCCAAAAGTTGTGTTAATGAAAATGCAGTCGCAAATCCAGCGTGAAGATACCTATTTAAGGAATGCAATGCCAACAACTACGTAGTTACAGGCAGTTCTCTACTTTATTGCCACCGGATGTAGTTTAAGGACACTCACAGCTCGTATTTGTACACGAAAAATCGGGTATTTCCTAATTAATCACAGTATGAAGGAATCTATGAAACACTAAAGGAATTGAAGTAATGTTTCATAGAGATGTATCCAGTAAACTAAATCATTTTACTGAAAGAGTGTAAACTGTTTCAGTACCTGCGCCTAAATTTTTGGTCCAATTTTTTTTTTAACTTCCACGAGTAGATAATTCCAAAAAGATTTTTATGGCTTTAGGTAGTACTTCCAATAACAATAGTAATAATATCTCATTGTAAAATCTAGGTGCTATTGTAACAAAATAATTCATAAAATTCTGCACTAATCAGATGTTTTTAATCTTCAATTTACTTCTCACCAAATCCAGGTTTATTTATTTTATTTTGTTTTGTTTTTTTAGTGCGGGAACTTTATATTCTACAAACATTAATGTTCTACTTATTTAGAAACAAATTTTAAAATTGTTTCTTCGCTCCAGTGAAACGACATTTTTGCGGCAGTAAATCAACTCGACTTAAACTGTAGGTTCAGACTTTTTTAGCCGATGAGCGAGCGGGCAGTGGCGCGTGGTGGGGGGTGCCAATCGTGCCATATAATAGAACAAAACGGATCGGCTCGACTACTCGACTAATTTTCACTGTTCACACATGTTTAGTTACTAAATCACTCGCCACTCGACTAAATTACTAGCCAACTGCGAACAAGCCTTTTAAACATCAACCTGCGACACAGGAAAGACGAAAAGAAAAATGGTCACTTTTTATCACTAGCTTAGGACGAGAGGTGATAAATCAATCTTATAACTACGCAATCAAATACGATATATCTGCGCGACAATGGTTAAAAATTGTAACAAACGATTGTTTATGAAATATCAACCAAAAAAATCTGAATGCTTAATAGTTGCCATCAGATTCCTAGATGTAGAATTAAGTATTATTTCTGTGTGTTATAAATAACAAAATAATTATTTTTTATTCTAACAGTAAATTATTAACTTTTATTACTCTTCATACAGGTCTATACCAAAAGTAGTAGGACTGATTTTTAAAAAAAAAAATTTATTGAAGATATCTTTACAATTCCTTAATCCTCTTCGAAATAGCACCCTTAGGCAGCTATACGCCAAAAATTACGCTGCTGCCATTGGCCATACGCCATCTGGAAGTCAGTTTCGGGGACGTTGTTGAGAGCCCTCGTCGATGCTGCTTCAACGTCCTGGATTGAGTCAAACCGCTGTTCCTTCAGCTGCCTTTTCATCATTGGGAATAAAAAAAAAAGTCAGTTGGAGCCAGATTGGGACTGTAGGCGGGGTGCAGCAACGTGGCAACGCCGAATCGGGCCAACAGTTGCCTTCTTCATCCTCCCGTCCAATGAAGGCTCGCATGAGCAAATCAAAGATCAAGACAATGCTGATCGTGTTTTTTTTTTACCGTCGCGGGGTGATTCATTAGGAGTTCGTTTCCCCTGGGGAAACTGTCAATTCTAACTTTTACGTGCAAGTGCTAAACCGCCTGCGAGACCGAGTGAATCGCGTCCGACAAGTCATCTCCGCCAACTGCACTCTGCATCACGACAATGCGCCGTGCCAAGGCGCGCCGTCATGAGCCAACTGTTGGCCCGAATTGACATTGCCGCGTTGCTGCACCCCGTCTACAGTCCTGATTTGGCTCCATCTGACTTTTCTTACTCACATGGATGAAAAATCAGCTGAAGGAACAGCGGTTTGACTCAATACAGGACGTTGAAGCAGCATCGACGAGGGCTCTCAACAGCGTCCCAGAAACTGACTTCCAGAAGGCTTATGGCCAATGGCAGCTACGTAATTTTTGGCGTGTAGCTGCCTAAGGGTGCTATTTCGAAGAGGATTAAGGAATTGTAAAGATATCTTCAATAATTTTTTTTTTTTTTTTAAATCAGTCCTACTACTTTTGGTATATACCATGTATATAACAGATTACTTAATAACCACCTCATGTTAACTTGATTTAAACTGTTTCAAAGCAATCCAGGCTTCCGGATGCGACCAGAGCGGTATTTCATTTTTCCAACACGATTAAAGTAGGCCATCGTTATGAATTGATAAATATGATAGTAATTACTTGTAGCTAGGGAAAGCAATCCAGCAAAGCGGGATCCCGCATCATTAGACAGTCAGGCGGATCCCGCACAAAATTAAGCGGATCCGCAATCCGCAAAATCCGGCGGCAACGCGTGTCAGTCTGCGTGACTCGCTGCCCCACTCGGTCTCTATCGGATGTACTGCACTGTTTACTGTACCAGAGCAGTTGGCATTTGACTCATGTGAACAAGCGTTTGTTTTTGTCATTCGTAAGTAAATAAATACACTTTTACGTATTCATCAAACTTACGTTTGTTTCGAGTACACATTTCTGTAATTTGAGTTATGGTGCGTATTTAGTTCGATTTTATAACTATATAATTATTTTTTAAGTGCCGCACACGTTATCTGAACTACACGGTTACAGCTTTTTATTAACGGTTTCATTATTCCCATTTTCTGTATTTGCAGGTTAAGTAATTGTAACAATTTCCTAATTTGCGGCTGAAAATTTGATTATTCGTTGATATGAAACTAATGTTATCGTAATTTTAACGATCGCGTACCTATTTATTTAGCAGCTATCAAAAGGAAATTGTACATCCTTTGACTTATTGTTTTAGCCGCTGCCTCAATGCGTTTCTTTGAAGAAAGCCACCTGCTTACATGTGCCGCTCAGGCTTTCGATTAATCCCTCTTCTCCTTGTTATTATTTCGACTAAAGATAAAAAAAGTTATAATAAAATTTTCACGGGTGTGTTGACGAATTGTGTTGTAGGAAGACCATACTTCAACGGCTGCCTCCGACGTCTTCCTCACTTGTGTAATTTCGTGTGTTTGCAATGAAATCCGGAGATACAACCTATGAGGACTTCACTGCAATCATTCGGCGAGAAAGTCTCCTTTCTTACTAAAAAATAATAATTTCCACTCTAAAAACGTCGTTACGCCACATACGTAAGTCTGAAATACTTGACAGTTTACGTGTTGGTGAGTAGTTTCTTTTAATAACATTGAATCAACTGTAATATCAATCAAGGAATCAGGAGATATGATAATGAATCACGCAAAAAAAGGCCAAGTCTCGTGTTTGTGCAGTGACAAAAAGTTATGACATCGTGTTCTGAGCCAACTCCACACTTTTCAGAGTATGTTCACTTCACTTTGTGAAATGGAATGCTTTTCTCGGTGTTATGGAACGTTTATTTAGAATTTAAAAAAAGGCAGATAATATGACCTGAGACTCAATAATTTCCATTTTTATTATTTATTTAAAAATTGGTTTAGATTAAAAAACAAAAATGTAAAACCTCGAAATACACTTAAGACACGCTAAAAAGTTTTAATGTCACTTTACCAATCAAAATATTGTTAACTGTTAATTTTTATCATTTAACATTAAAAATTATTTATTAATTTAATTATTATTGAATTTATTAACGTTTTAAGTAAATATCTTTTAAATATATGCGTTAAAAAACTGTTTGTACCAATCCCGCACGGATCCCGCGGGATTGGCGCAAATCCCGCGCGGATCCCGCGGGATTGGAAACACTGCGGGATTGTAATCCCTACTTGTAGCGCATCAAAATTTCTTATTTAGTTTTCCATTTATCCCTCTGATGTTATTAGACTAATAATGTTTGAAATTACTTTTAATGAAATTCTATTATTTATACCATCATTTACAAATAGCTGCAGTTCGTAAAGCAGCTACTGTCGTTTTTTTCTTTATGCTATATGGTTTTCACGGTATGAACTCGCAGCTCAATAAGTACAGCGACTTTAAAGAAAAATGGAAGGCTGAAGTTAAAAATTTGTCTAAGCGAAGAAATATTTCTGGAAGATGAGTTACCAAATAAATCGGAAGGAACCACACAGCCTGCATTCAAAGGAGTGCAGTGGTATTCGCGATAAGCTTCTCATCTCGTGGGACCTCTGACTACATCAATATACACAGTACATTATTTACAACCATACGTATATAAACGCAGCAATATCGTCTGAAGCTGTTGTTCATAAAGTGTAGTAATATTACCTCTACTTGAATGGCTCATTAATTTATTATTTTATTTTATTGATTATTAATGTGTAATATCGACTTGCATTTCTTTAAATTTAATTTAATTGCGATTGAGCGCACGCCCCCGTGGCAATTTCCCTACACATCCATATTTCTCCTTTTCTCGTACCCATCTACTCTTGCCCTCAACAAATTTCAATTTTAAATTTTTTCCACGTTTTTGGTAAATTATTCATCAATTCTCTTGGTAACTTATTCCAATCCCTGATCCCCTAACCTAGGAAAGAAAATCTTCCCACACCCTTGTGCCTGAAATAGAATTCCAGCTTCTGGTCATGGTAATCTTTACCCTTCCATGCATTATTTTTAATTCTTACCAATATCTTTCCACGCCTCATCACCAATACACACCTTGTACACTGCCATGACTCTCTTCACCCTCCTCCAATGAATCTCATTCCAGTTCTTTTATTATTTCGATTACTGATTGTGTTCTATGGCAATTTCCACGGATAAATCTAGCAGACCTACTTTGCCCCCCCCCCCCTTCCAACTCCTGTATTTGGGTAGGATAGTATTCATTTTTACAGTAATTTAATTTATTATCAAAAACAAAGAAGTTATTAACTAAATGAAAGCCATGCCATGAGGTATTAACAAATGATATAAATTTTACATGTTTAAACGAACAATATATATACTTGGTATCTCGCAAACGGCTCAAACAATTTGGATGAAACTTCATATTCGGATAACGTTTTTCTTTTTAAGTTTATCTAGATAGGTGTCTTCCGTGGAAAAACACGAATTTAAAAAAAAAAAAATCCGAGGAATTTTTATGTTTGATATCTCGGAAACAGGTTCTGATGAATACAATCTTGTGGTTTGAAGCGTCTGACCTTGTGCATTATTTTCTCTTTGCAACGATCTGTGCACCTAAAAATGCCTGGGAAGCCTTTAGCAAAAACGTTTAACTTTAATCAAACTTTATACAAAATCTTGCATATTGAACAGAAATCGAAAGATGCTGAAGAACGATCACCCAGGTACTATTATCTGAATAACCTACACAATGACAAACAAATTGTCATTACCTTTTGGCGGGGTATAAGTGACATGTAAAATAATATTAGAATTAAACAAACATTTACACAACATGGATGAACTAGTGATGAACACACTGAAGTTAGTATTTTCTATAGTAAAAACCAAGCATTATTGTCTTCTCCGTTGCTGATGTTAGTCAGTAAAACCGATGTGGGTCAGAGAAAATTGTGTGTTGCAAAGACCAGATTTTGGGTGTTGTTACTTTATCAGGGTTATGTATGAAGTTGCACATTTGTGTTGAAGGTATCGAACATATCGTTAACCTATCAAAAAGTGTAGGTTTGATGCCACTGCGACTAAGCACCATTAAATGGCTATAACACGTGCACTACTTTCAGTGGTGACAGGTACAAGTCTCTAACTGCAGACTTGCACCATCTTATTGTCACGAATTTAATTTGGGTTGTTGGTGTGCGCGCTATAAACCGAAGTCAGGTTTCATATATTTATTGCTCCCGTTCTTCTTGCATGTCCCCAACTTCACTGCTCTTCACACTAACTCCGCCATTCGGGTTTCCATCTATTTGAATTTTCATACATAAAAAGAAGTTATTATATTATTCAATTTTTTAACAGTAACATCTTTGCTTATTCGTTATCCACACATTCTCCATTCGTACACACTTCCCGGTCACTAGTCACTAAATTCCTCCATTCTGACGATGAATTATTTTCTAAAAGTTGCCAACACGTCTTTGCAGGTACGTTTATGGAGAAATTCCGTAATTTTCCATTTTTTAAAATCTTTTTATATATATTTTTTACTTATGGCTTTACGCTTTGTCGATGTCGACGTCGTGGTCATTAGAGGCGGGACGGGACTGGGGACTAGGAACGGGAAGGAAATCGGCCATGGCCTATTTGAAGGAAGCATCCCGGCATTCGCCTTGAGTGATTTGGGGAAACCATGGTAAATCCAAATCTGGATGCACGGACGGGGATTCGAACAGGCGTCCTCCCGAACGTGACGCCAGAGCGTTAACCGCTCACCTACCTAGCTCGGTCACTCTGTACTCTGTAGTTAAGAGCTCAGCTGTCCGTCTCATCTCCACGGAGCAAAACGTGTTTCCACAGTTCATGCGGCTCAGGCACACTACTCGCGTGAGATTCTATGCAAAAATAGCGATTTTATTTTCTATGCCTAATTCCTCGTCGAAAATTATTAGTAAATTTTTAAAATGATCATCCTTGATTTATTAAAAACTGCAGGATAGACTACCAGGACAGTATACAGGAAACTGAAATGTTTGAAGTGTAGGACGACAGATAATTTGAGTGTGATGGTCAAGGAACTGAGTTCAGTGTACTTGAGTGCAAATATTTCTCCTGAATCTATTCTTTACCTTTTCGTCTTACTAAAAGATCAATTTAAGATCTCTTCTAGACAAAATTCATGGCTGAGCCACAACCAGCTACAATATGCAGTGAGTGATCTGTAAAAGCGAAGCTTCACTTTTCCTCGAATGCTGTCGGGCAGATATATATAACTCCTATAGCAAATGGCGAAGAGATAGTGTTACTAATTTTGTAATGACCAAATGTCTGTGTTGCATGTTAAGTGGAATGTGTCGTTCATTCTGTGAGATTGTATTTGCGAAACCATAGCCGGCCCCTAAATCCTGCTCTTGTGAAAGACACAAAGGGGATCATCAAACTAGGAGTCCACATCTGACTGAAATTCACTATCAACATTGCTATATACAGTACTAGCGTATTTGCTGCGGAATAATTTGATAGTAAGGCCATGCATACCCTTCCTTCACATTCTGACGATTATTAATTACGCATCATGACCATTTTTAAATCGATGTCATTAGGGGAGGGATAAGATTTGGAACAAGGAACGGAAAGTAATTCAACCTTGGTCTTTTGTAGGAACCATTCCAGTATTCGCATGCGGTGATTTCGGGAAAACATTGAAAACCAAAATCTGGATGGCCTGACAGGTATTCGAAATCATGTTCTGTCGAATGCGAGGCTAGAGCGTTCCTCTTAACCCATCAGGTATACATTGTTGGAGGGAAAGCGTAAGTGCGTTTTTGAAGGAGTCAGGTTGGGAAGACCTGGAACACCGAAGGCGTCGACAGAAGCTAATCGAAAAATTCACTACCGACTTATTTCGGAAGGACAGCAAATAAATATTACTACCAGCAACATTCATATCTAGGAATGACCTCCAAAATAACACAAGAGAAATCAGAGCCAGAACAGATTTATTTCTGTACTCATTTTTTCCACGACCGATTAGGGAATGGAATGGGAAGGATTTACCGGATGAGTAAACTTAAAATATGACATGAGTAGCTCTCGATAAATCACTTCGGCCATCCTGATATGGGTTTTCCATGGTTTTCACATTCGCTCCAGGTGAATACTGGGAGGGTTCCTAAAAATAGCCCATGGGCGCCTCCTGCCATATCCTGTATATCCCTTCCTAGGCACAAATGGTTATCCATTAGGTTTGGTGCAATACACCCTCCGCCACCCACTTTGAGTGAATCACGGAGTAATAATAATAATTATAATACTAATAATAAGGGATTGACGGAAATAGAAAAGAAAGAAAGAAAGTTTCCAAGGAAAATCTTGGGACTAAAAAAAGTGACAGGAAGCAAATTTAATTTACGTTAGAATTATACGACAAGTTTGAAAAGGTATCAAACACAATTAAGAAAAGAGACTAGCTTTCTACGGACACATCAAGAGAATGGAACCAGAAAGAATGGCAAAGAAAATACTCAACTTTCAAGAGAACAGGAAGACTCAAGTTCCTTGGGTGTAGGATTCCATCAGAATCTGAAAAGATGTGGGATGAGCATGGAAAACATGCAAGACGGGGAATTATTCAGAGGAAAAATTGCGAAGGTAAAGGATATGACTGAAGAAAAACCATTCAGGAAAAAGAGGGCATTTTCAGATGAAGAAAAAGCAAGAGTGAGCCGGAGAATGAAAGAGTGCTGGCGACGGAGGAAGGAAACTCAGAAGAGGAAATAGAGTTGCGTTGTCGTAGTCCATAGATGGCTGAAAAGAAAAGGAAATAATAATAATAATAAATGGGATTATATCAAAAAACAAGAGAACTTATAAAAACAAACACTAATTCTACTTGGATTTCCAAAAATCAAACTCTATATACCATACCTCGCTTTTGCGGATGATTCGGCGATACTAGCAGAAGATGAAGAGACTGTCATCAAACTGAATGTGCAGAAAAAGTAGGGTTAAAAATATCAATCGAGAAAAATGAATTAATATGTTCAAAGACAGAAATAGCAAGTTTGAGAACAAAATACGGTAAAATCAACAGGGTCCCATACTTTAAATACCTCGGAGAAATTATCGAACCGACAGGCCTTGAGAAAATCTCGCAGCAAAATCGCCTCCAAAAAGTAAAAAAAAGCGTTAGGATTAGTGAAAAATATCTACAACAAAAAATCCATGTCAAAACAGACCAAAATTCGGCACTACAAAACAGTGATAAAACCAACAGTCCTCTATGCAAGTGAAACGTTAACACTTAACAGAAAACGTCTCCTTGAAGAAATAAAAAAAAGTATAGAGAAAAATCATTAGAAAAATTCTGGGAGCACTACTCACTAAAGATGGTTGCAGAATACGATCAATCAAAACAACAGAAAAGTTTTCAAACATCGAAACATCAAGAAAAGGCGAATGAAATTCTTTGGTCTTCTTAAGAGGCTACCAGAAAATCGATTGACAAAAAAGATAATAGATTATGTAACTTCACTTAAAAATCCAACACCTTGAAATTCGGAAGGATCTTAAAAGTGCAAGCATAGGAGCAACAGACATCTTAGAAAGAGACACAAAGTAGACAAATGGGAAGTTACAACTAAGCTAGCAAAACAAGGTCGGAAGAACGCAAACACGCTTTCTCGGTCAGAATGAAAGCATACTGGAACAACAAGAAGAACTCAAAGAAAACTTGAATGGGTCATTTGCTTAGCGTCTTCCATTTATTGAGATAATTCGCCAATAATGATAATAATAATAATAATAATAATCAGACTCGGTAGAAGAAACTACTGTGTGTGAATGGAAAAACTGTAATAACTACCCACAGTTAAAAGAATAGCTATGCGAAATTGCTGCAACTCGGTGTTACTTTATCACTTCGCTCGCTTGTTTTACAGTAACTGGTTTGCCTACGCGCTCTAGGCTAGCAATATCCGCTCCCGAATTTCATCTTTGCGGAACTTGCGTGCTGCGGTTTGTGTGTCGTATCAAGTGGCGGACTTCGGCATGTCGGCGGCTAACCGCATCAGGGCGACAGCGAAATTGCTACCGAGCCTGCTCGCAGCCGAAAACCAATTCATCGCGCTCTCTACCCTAAGCCGGGAACATCCCAGCCTGCTCGTGGGAAGGGCCAGCTGTCTCTCTCAAAACCTGTTCCGCCGTATAAAAAGGCCGGGGATACTGAATTAAAACCGGATCAGATATTCGATTAACGGAGGAAAAAGATGTGAGAGCTCATCATTCCTTATTCATTCAAGTACAGGGCAAAGCAGCATGTTGGGGGCTGAATAACAGGTTCTTTGTAAGCAGGTGGGAAAATAACTTTGTAATGGACGTCTAACGTTGCGTGTTCTGATGTCTCTGACCACACAATCGCCGACTGTTAGAGAGGAAAACCTAGACGCTCCGTTAAGTCATTTTTAACCTACATTTTCGTAGCTTACATACAGGGCAGACCAGATAAACTGGTACCGTGAGATATCTCGAAAACGAAGTATTTGAGATAAAAAATGTTTTATTTGAAACTTAAGTGACGTTAAGATGCAAAACAAAACTAATACCACATAATTTCGAGACAGTTATTACTTGTGTACCAACGACTCCGGAAAATACTTGTGTCAATATTAAAAAAGAAGTACTTCTCCGTAAACACCAATCTTTCTTTCAAATAATCGCAAAGTTCCTTGAAGTAAAAAGGTATTACTTTGAACGTTTATTACGGTAATCTGAATGGTTGATGACTTTGTTTTGAAACATAATAAAAATGTTAGGTGCCAAGGTACTCATTTTTAATGCATTTTTAAAAATAAAAATAAAATAAAATTGAAATTAAAAATTGCTGGTATGAAGCTTGTTTACTGTTGTGCAAGGAATAACAATAAACAGTAAAAATTTTGTTTTCCATGTAAAAAAAAAGTTACGTAGATACTGGAATTACCTTTAAATGTACTAAAAATAAAACTTGAATAATACATTCTTCTTTCCCCTAAACGTCGTTTAACTTCTACTGAAAACATTTTGTTTTCTCAAATACTTAATTCCAAGGATTTTCAAAATATCAACTTACATGCTTTATCCTGTATATCTTGAAGTATTACATTGTTGGGTTACTACATTATGTACACTATTTTTATCTTTAAAAGACACTCATATTCTATCAAATATAAATATTGTGCTTCTCTTCTGTTTGTAAAGTTATAGAGAAAAAAGTGGGAAAAAATACGCGGTTACACTTCAATCCTTGACGTAAAATAGTTCGTATATTGAGTCACGTTTCGCGTAATTTTCAGAGCAACGTGAAAGACGGAAGAAGCATATGTTATTACTCTTTAAACAGTTGCTTCAATTTGTTCTGAAATTGTTTCTAGTGCTGTGTCTATGTATATTGGAACTGAAATCTGGCATGGTCCCCAACAATGAAAGTATATATCGTAGAAGCGTTAAAATTATACGAGTACTAAAGACTTGGAACGTTCATCGCGAAAAAAAATTTGTTACCACTTCTTTGATACTCATATCTCCTGGGGAATAAGACCATAACATGATTCCACAAGCAATTGCACAAAGAATCCGTGCCATAAACTATCATTCTCGCTAGTGAATGAACTACTCTTGGTAGTTGGTAGCCATGCCGTTTACAGATATATTCAACTAATTTTAATTAAAGGCGACTGTTAAAGTATTGGCTGTGAGCCGGATATATTCCGGAGTGCAATCTTGGGTGCCGGCAGGGGTTCGCAAGCTATAGGTATGCCGGTACTGCAAGGGTGAGCACAGCGCGAGGGTCACGTGATTACAAGGTGAGCGTGGATTCGTGCGTGAGTCAGCCTGGAGGACAAAAAGAGCAATGTTGCCACCTTGATGATTTTGTCGCTAGATTTAGTGAATTTTGAAGTTCGACAGCGATATTCTTAAATATGTTATCGTCAAAAAAATATTTAGTGATTTTTAGTGATATTCAACCTTGGAGAGTTTCGAAAAATAGACTGGCAACACTGTACAGTCATGACCAGTATAAAGCATTGTCAGCGATCACTGACTAAAGACAATTACAGAAAAAAATCTTTGACCATAGATATAATTATACGTCTTTGTTTAGCTATGCCCGCGTTTAGTTAGTTAGGTTATGTTAGTATTTGTTTCAGTTTTATTTAGCCTCGAAGCATTCGCGAAAGTTATCCAAATAAAGTTCTGCTGTTCCTGTTGGTGTGTGAAGTGGTATCTATCGCTCACTGTGGAAGTGCCACTGAACGAGAAGACTGTTTCTACACAAAAATATCGGAGAGAACGGGAAACTAAAGACGAGTTTAAAATGTGATTGCGGCCTGTGATAAACGAACCTACAAGAGCTCTTTTTATACCTTTCTTCATTGTGAAATATTCGCAAGAATGGATAATATAACGAAACACTGTGAAACAAAACCTGATTTCCAAAAACAGAGGGATTAAATTTTTTTGTCGAGAACAAATTGAGCAACCGTATGGCTATAAATACTCTTTATTGCATTCTTTTTATAAGGAATCGGCTAAAAATAGCGGGAAAAATCTGTGACAGAGCTTCCGGCTGATGTGATTGCGGCAATTGGTAAAGATGTTAAATACTCTTTCAAATCTAAGACTGATGATTCATTTCATCCTTCCACATCTGCAAGTTCTGCACTTCAACGAAGACAAAGATGATGCCGAAGAAGAAATGCCGATTGAAGAATTTTATGTTGATTTTTAATACTATGATATGTTGAAAGTAATGAAAATACTAATTTTTATATAACTTACAATTTTATTTAGCGATTTATAGCGAATCTTTTAGTTATAAATATCCCGTAATCTAGTGAATTTTGAGACCAAGTCTAACGACTTTTACTTTCGTAATTTGGCAACACTGAAAAAGAGTGTGTGCAGTGTCTGATTCTTGTTTGGTTTGGCTTTGATCCTCGTTCCACGGCGGAAGCGCAAAGGGCGTGTTGGAGCACTGATCTCCACGGCGTCGATTGTGTCCGATCGTACGAGCTCGTATGAAGGGCTTAGTAAAAAGCTGGCGAAGCAGTTTGAAGTAAAGACAACACATTGGCCTACTCCAAGCATGTTGTCATCACGGCAAATGACATTCGTACTTATTAAGCCCAGTGCCGCCTTCGAAAAACCTCATTTCCCTCGCTGAGAACAGTAAATGTGCATAAGGACTCTGAGAACATTTAACAGGAACGCATTATTTGATTATTTGAGAGTTCGTTTTAATTTATTTGCTTACCATTACTAAGAATAAATATGATGAATGTTGCTTTTGTAAGAAATCTGAATCTATGTCGAAACATAGGCATAACGGTGTTATCACTTACAAAGCAATTTCCTGTTCCCTCCCATCATTAATTTATGCAATTAATAATTTTATTTATAAAGGTTATTTAATTTATTCCACATTCAATATCAGATCAAGACTAAAATGTAATTGCTTAGATCACCAAGGGGAGGAGCTAGTTGCTTTATCTTTTTTTCCACTTTAGTTTTGGTGCTACCCTTTTCGCACATCTTTGTCTGTGTTACTAACATAGAACAGCTAAAAAGTAAGCTCTCGGTCCTAGCTACTTTTTTTATCTCTGAGGTTTCTGTAGCTCTGTGAAAGGTTTTATTTATGGTTTCCGTTTGACATTGCTCATAAGACCACCGCCGATAACATACGTATTCCCTTTCGAAGTGAAATATTCCCGCAGTTTTTACTCCTGAGATCAAGTTCTCATGACCCATTATTCGATGTGACTTGTTTCTGCTAATTCATTGTTAAATATTCGTTCTGGCCTCACATTTTGCAAGCCTAAAGAAAAAACAACAATAATCACGCACAATAAAAATACAATTTATATATATACCCATCTCTCCGTGAACATGGTAAATTTTTTCATCTTAAAACAAGAAACATATATCACATAATACGAGGTGCATTCAAGTTCTAAGGCCTCCGATTTTTTTTCTCCGGACTGGAAAGAGATAGAAACATGCGCATTGTTTTAAAATGAGGCCGCGTTCATTGTCAATACGTCCCAGAGATGGCAGCACCATACGGCAGATGGAATTTTACCGCCAGCGGCGAGAGTGAGAACTGTTTTAGATACTTAAAATGGCGACGTTTTCCTTACTTGAACAGCGTGCAATCATTCGTTTTCTGAATTTGCGTGTTGTGAAACCAATTGAAATTCATCGAAAGTTGAAGGAGACATGTGGTGATGGAGTTATGGATGTGTCGAAAGTGCGTTCGTGGGTGCGACAGTTTAATGAAGGCAGAACATCGTGTGACAACAAACCGAAACAACCTCGGGCTCGCACAAGCCGGTCTGCCGACATGATCCAGAAAGTGGAGAGAATTGTTTTGGGGGATCGCCGAATGACTGTTGAACAGATTGCCTCCAGTTTTAGCATTTCCGTGGGTTCTGTGCACACAATCCTGCATGACGACCTGAAAATGCGAAAAGTGTCATCAAGGTGGGTGCCACGAATGCTGACGGACGACCACAAGGCTGCCCGTGTGGCATGTTGCCAAGCAATGTTGACGAGCAACGACAGCATGAATGGGATTTTCTTTTCGTCGGTTGTGACAATGGATGAGACGTGGATACCATTTTCAATCCAGAAACAAAGCGTCAGTCAGCTCAATGGAAGCACACAGATTCACCGCCACCAAAAAAATTTCGTGTAACCGCCAGTGCTGAAAAAATTATGGTGTCCATGTTCTGGAACAGCGAGGGCGTAATCCTTACCCATTGCGTTCCAAAGGGCACTACGGTAACAGGTGAATCCTACGAAAATGTTTTGAAGAACAATTCCTTCCTGCACTGCAACAAAAACGTCCGGGAAAGGCTGCGCGTGTGCTGTTTCACCAAGACAACGCTCCCGCGCATCCAGCTAACGTTACGCAACAGTTTCTTCGTGATAACAACTTTCAAGTGATTCCTCATGCTCCCTACTCACCTGACCTGGTTCCTAGTGACTTTTGGCTTTTTCCAACAATGAAAGACACTCTCCGTGGCCGCACATTCACCAGCCATGCTGCTATTGCCTCAGCGATTTTCCAGTGGTCAAAACAGACTCCTAAAGAAGCCTTCGCCGCTGCCATGGAATCATGGCGTCAGCGTTGTGAAAAATGTATACGTCTGCAGGGCGCTTACGTCGAGAAATAACGCCAGTTTCATCGATTTCGGGTGAATAGTTAATTTAAAAAAAAAATCGGAGGCCTTAGAACTTGAATGCACCTCGTACTTTCGTAAATGTTTTATAAATGTTTGGTTATAAGAAGAGGAATGAAATTGATAGCCGTAAGCATGTTTACAGTAATCTGGGAACGGACCATTCTTTTGGTTGGAATGTAGAATTATTCCCAGTATTGCTTATGATCCTGGTTTTCGACTTATGCATTATGCGCTGACAACTGCGAGTATGTTAACCCGAAAGGCCTGCTTCTATCCAGCCGAGAGCTTTTATTTTTTTTCACCCTTCAGCGTGACGGTTGTCGATCCATGCGGTTTCTGCTCTTGACGGGACGACAGCTCTGTTGGCGGTTTTGGTGGTGAGCTTCCACGTTCACAGGATTTGTTTAGATATTATGACAATGTTTTTACTTTACATGTTCATCAAGTTGAAAGCAACTCGTATTGTTCAGTATAACAATGACAAGCAATTCAGCTTTTTGTGTGCTTTCATCTATTCGATTATGTGACCGCTTTTATTTTCTTTCGACTACAAACTGACATCGAGTAGTTTGATATAAAGAAAATTATTTTAGAAATTTCATCTCTCCTCGGTTACGTTAGTATTTAAATTATTTAAATCATTCGGATTATTAAAATCTTTGAATTCTTTTATTTATTGTAAGTTAATATTTTTTACATCATTTGTGAGTTTGTATATAAGATATGTTTTTGAACACAAAATTCCGGTTACTACAATCGCATTTCCAAAATACTGTAAAGTTATTAGTTTCCAAGTAAACTGCTTTTCAGTAAATGTTCTTTCTTTATAAGATTATTCCACTTTCATGTTTTGGTAAATTTACGTAATAATCAACAGAATAAATCAGCTTCATCATTTGAAAAATAAAAATTTAATTACAGTGTAAGGTTTAAGTACATATGGACACTTAAAACCTTAATCTGACTAACAGATTTTATATTCCGACATCGTGTCAAATATTATGATCGAATCACCTCACAATCGTACAATCAATTGTGCTTTGGTTTTGAATTATAGTATTGTTCAAGGCAAATGTTGAAAAACAAGTGTTGTTGTTGTTTTTGTTGTTGTTTTTGTTTGTTTTTGTTTGTTTTTGTTTGTTTGTGTTTGTTTGTGTTTTTTACGAGAGATGGTTTTTGTAAGATTTTGAAATGAATAATCTGAAATTCAAGCATCAGGGACATTACTGACATTTAACTGGCTCCGAGTAGGCAGCCAAGTAGCTCTTATATTAATCTACCCTTATTAAAAAACGTAAATACACTTTTATTCATGGGTAAACATGTTTCTCTGCTATTAATCAAACAAGAAGCTTTCACTAATTTAATATTATTGTTATTGTGAGCCGGAGGAGCGGCTGCTAACTCACCGGCAATGAATTTTAAATCGACATTGTAATATCAGCAGATCCAATCGTGACATTAGGCTCAGAACAGACATTTTCCTGTGCAAAAGATGTGTTGAGATATGTTAAACATTCAAGGCTACGAAAGGTAAGAAGGCCAGAGCAATTTTGCTGGATATTATTGACTCGGTTCTGTTAGTGCAGTGGCTTAGGAGCAGAATGACAGTAGAAAGCACCGTTCAATCAAATGAGGAATTACTTATTTGGGATTTCGTTGGTAGTACTCGCGTATGCGTGTTTCCTTTTTTTCCAGAAAGTATACCCAAAGTAACATTAGATCTGTTAACCGCCTGTTATAAAATTTATTAAACTGTGCGATATACAAGTTTATTATTTACGTTATATTTTTTCTTCATATGCGATATTACAGCATGAAAATATTATATTTCTGCAATACTTCATTTTCTAAATCTAAATGAACAATACAAGATAAAAAGTCACAGCATTTCACTAAATTGGCACATATTTAATAGAAAATCATGAAATCATGTAATTCTGTTTGTTACTTATAATCAACAACATTCAGCAATAGGAATTCTCATGTTCTGAAAGTAATACATCTGAACATTGGGTTATTTGAAGGATAAGACCATTTTGAGCTGTTATACTCGCTAGAATTTTAGATTGTGGTATTGTTTCAATATTATTGCGTATGAAGAAACGACAATGAAAAGATTTAATTGCAATGGGAAAGTAAAAATAACTCAAATGAATTTCATCTTCAAAATGTTACATCAATTAACAGACTGTCAGTACATATGTTTCTCTCTGTGCCAGTTATGCAGAATTTCGGTTCGCGGCTCCCTCTTTGGGTAATGAGCGACAAATGTTGACACGCGCAACGTGTATGCGAAACCGCCGCTAATATAGCATCGCTTGGAATTGAAATTATCGTCAACATTAGTTGGTATCGGTCATCGGTTTAGCAAACACAGCAGGGAACGATCCGTGTAATTGGCGCTTTTGAAAATGTTATCCCACATGATGCAGCGTCCGTTTAATTTGGCTCACTTTATGTAACTGCTCTAATTATAAACAAGAGGATAAAACTAATTAAATTTGTAATCCGTATGTGTAGGAATGTCAGCTGTAGGACGTATGTATGAATGTTGGAAGTTTGGTAAAAGTTTAAAAAAAATTCTTTCATTCTATTTGTTACAGAAATGAAATTAAGAGCTGGCCTAGCTGTTACTGTTTGTATCATCCATATAGGATGAATGTATTGTAGCCATATTTCCGAATTAGTTTTGTTTGTATTCATACCACACTCAAGAATAGCATTGCTAAGCCTAGAAGAATTAGTAATATAGATACAGTATTTGCACTTTATTTGTTTATTTGCTTATCGCTTTTCGTCTCTTCAACATCGAGGTCATTAAGAGATGGGAAAATATTGAGGAAAGAATTCGGCCATGGCATTTTGGAGGAACGAATGTGCATTCAACTGAAGTGATTTTAGAAAATCGTGGAAAACTAAGATTCTGGATGGCTGGACGAGGATTCGAACCTAGTTCCTCCCGAATGCTAGGAGGCTCGAGCTTTAATGCTCAGTTACTAGGCTCCATAAATATCTCGCAATTTTGTAAACATATACAAGAAAACTAGGACAGACAGAGAACCGGTGACGATACGATATACAGACATGGAATCATTCAGTAGCGACGGCCAATTGGGATTATTGACTTAATGCTATATAAAACTTCATTAAAGAAGCTGCAAAAAAAAGGAAAAAAAAAAGAAATATACTATCTAAATAAATACAAGATAAAATAAAAATCGAATAGCTCAGAGTTCAACTATGTCTACAAAAAAGGATTCTAGACAACTTAGGAGAAATCAGACTCAAATGGTTTAGTAACTTGATGATAATTGTGCTAAGTATAGTATCCAAGACACACTTTTGAAGAACCAGTAACTGGATAAAGACCACGAAGTTGTTGGATGAAACATAGAAATCTAGTCAGTCACAGTACAATATGGGAGCAGATACTGGTAAAAAAGTGTTGGCAAGACAAAAGATTGTGTAAGAGGCTTGTTCATCACCACATCAGTTCCACTGGAGTGATAATTAATGTTTTGTTAAATTCTCTTTCGAGAAGTGTAACGCAAAAAAGGAGGGTCTTGTGAATTTTTTTAAAAATTTCTAGTATAGTATTTTGACGACGTATATATTCGATTCATAAAAATCTCCATCAGATGGTACATATGAGTATTTCGTTGAAAAACATTATGAGCTGAAGTAAAAAGCTTGACAATATCACTTATTTAGTTGTTTTGTATAAACAATGATTTCCAGAAACATTGCTATAGTTTTCCTGAAAACTTGAGCAAGCAATATATCACTGCAAATTTTGATAGAATATTCGGACCTGTGGCTTGGAAAAAGTTCGGCAGAAGTTTCTAAAAATCGTGAAATGAAAAATAAAGTTACAAGTTGGCGGATTAACAGCTTTATTTGATTCTAAAGGAAATATTTTCTTTAGATCCCCACTAAATCCTCTAAAATTATTTTCATCCTCCATGATTTTTCTAGAAATTTTACGTTAGTCTTCTTAAGGAAAACAAAAATTGTTGTAGTAGGCAATTACTAATTTCTAAGTGATGGGTTCAGAAGTTTTGAGGGTTTGATGGACTGATGGATAGACGAACGTATGAGCGAATCCATAAACACTCAGTTTTTCACTGGATAGTACGAAACAATTAAAATATCAGTCCTATGGCACAGATGATTGGCTGTCTTCATTTCCGTTCAGAAACGGAAAAAAAAAAACTATAAGTAAAGACAATTTCTGGAGCTAATTTTGAGCGTCACTTGATATCTGTTTGTGGATGAAAGTGAAATCATATATTTCGAGTGAGTTGTGAAAATATTGTGTGAAAAACCGGGTTTAGAGTCTCAATAGCATTCTGTGATTACAAATTAAATTTCCGAAATTAGATTCCACTGCAGCGTGGTTATCTCGATCGTCTGAGGTTATATAATACACAATTTTATTTCCACGCGCGATTTATCGGACTAAAATTTCTAGAATAAACCGGAATTGAAATCCCTTAAACTCACCAAAACGCTCCGTGAAAATTTCATGCCAAACACAATCGCGTAAGTCCTGGGGATATACAGGATTTCCTGAAGATTTCCTCCACGCCCCGTGGCTTGCGGTTGTCTGATTCAATTGCGGAGAGCGTAATATATGAATACGGTCGACTAATCCTATTAGCCATTAGGAATCCGGTTAATATTTCAGACAAGCCGAGGGAGAGGATTAACTTTCCTCGTTAGTGGTCACAAAACGGATTCACTGCGGCTCAATGTATTTTGATCTCCCTGATACATTACCCGGCACAGTTAAGGATCAGGTGTGTTTTTGAGGGGTAAAAATATACAGCACTCTGAGCTTAATGCAATATATAAATATTAATCAAAAAATCGTTTTAAATTTGACTCCGCTATAGGATTTTGTAAGTAATATCTCTACGTATCATTATTTACATCCAAATAACCTATTCATAAATAGTATACTACCCTTCACACTGAAAATCAGTTAATTTTTGATGTAGTGTTTCGTTAAATATCAATACTACGAAAACATTGATGCTGTTAATATGTTGAGGCTTGCAGTGTTCATATTCGGATGGTATGCGTAACACTTAAATCTTTACACCAATGATTGTTTAACACGTACGTCACAGTCAAAACTAGAACCACTGTTTAATGGATATATTTTTGCCTTTCGTATCTTCTGAATGAAATACGGAACAATGGTGGATTCACTTTGAAATATAAAACGGAAGGTTGTGGGTTTTGTCATTTGAATTATCAGAGTTATTATAACGACATGAAATATAACCATTGATTAGCAGTACCGATTTTATTAATTTAAAATGATTGATTGGGCTGAATTATGAATAATGAATGAACAAATTAATTCAGCTCATCTCAGGAATTTTTATTTGATCTTGAAAACATAAAGGCAATGAGTGAATTTATAAACTGATATGCAGTAATTTTAACATGTTCAGTCTTATGAATTTAACTAGCTGGTACCCACGACTCCGTTCGTGTTTCTAAAGAATTTGGATTGACAACTTCCGACATCTAACCACCATAGTGCACGATGGAAGACTCGATGCTATTATCACACACAAACGCCAGTCATTTGCGCTATATAGTTCGGGCAGCAAAGTAAAATATACGGACACAAATGTCTTTCGTGAAAATACGAAAATATCCTTGATCGATCAATTTCAACCACCATATCGCCCACACTACTACAGTTACCGAAATTCGGCCAACGTTGTGATCGATGGGCGACTCTGTGTTACTACCACACATAAACGCCAGTGATCTGCGATAGATAGTTTTTGCTGAAAAGTGATACACCATGACACATGCGTCTTTGGCAGAAATATGAAATAGCCGCAAGTCGACCACTTTCAACCCCCATATATCCCACATCCCCATATATCCCACATCCCCATATCCCTCACACCCCCATAGCTACCGATATCTAACTACCATAGTACACGATAATAGACACGATACCAATACCACACACTAACTCCAATGGTCTACGCTATGTAGTTGTGGCAGCAGAGTGACATATACGGAGACACATGTCTTTGGTCGAAACACGAAAATATCCTTGATCGGCCACTTTCAACCACCACATCTCCCACACTACCACAGTTACCGAAATTCGGCCAACGTTGTTGTTGACGGGTGACTCTGTGCTACTACCACACACAAACACCAGTGATCTGCGCTAGATAGTTTTGGCTGAATAGTGATACACCATGACATATGTTTTTCGTAGAAATATGAAAGTGCTGAAGGTCGACGACTTTCAGCCACCATATTTCCCACACCCCCATAGCTACCGACATCTAATCACCATAGTACACGATAGGAGGCACGATACCAATACCACACACACACACACACACACACACACACACACACACACCATTGGTCTATGCTTTGTAGTTGTGGCAGCAGAGTGACATATACGGAGACACATGTCTTTGGCCGAAATAAGGAAAATATCCTTGATCGACCATTTTCAACCACCAATATCTCCCACACTACCACAGTTACCGAAATTCAGCCATCGTTTTTATCGACGGGTGACTCTTTGCTACTACCACACACAAACACCAGTGATCTGCGCTAGGTAGTGGTGGCTGAAAAGTGAAATATAGGAAAACACACGTCTATTGACGTCCCTCGTAGCTAGTTGCCTGTGGCTTTTACTGCACCCACGCAATGTCCGACAGTTCTGCTAGATACTCGCCCAGCATTCCAAGACGGAATGATGACAAATCCGTGATGTCAAAAGTTATCTAACGTTTTGGTGGGAGACAAATCTTAGCCAATCCCATCACTACGCGGGAAGCCTCGCCAGCTCAGATTTGCTCAAATGTAAGAATAGAGTATAAACACTTGTTGCCGCGCGCAGGAACCACGTCGTTGGCGGGCTGAGAACACGTGCCCACTTTCGGGAGATTCCTTAGCGCCCGTGAATAAAATCTCGTTTCCCAAGAAACACCGTTTTAGATCAATTTTCTAAATCTACACTTCAAACAGCCACCGCTAATATTGCAGCACTGAGTTGTTACATGTCGTTGACTAACTGCATAAAACTGAGCATTGATTTACAATGTCTGCCGCTGTCATTTGCAGATCGCCAACTTTTTTGGTCACCGGATTCAATGATTTATCGCTTAACATGCCATAAGATGAGAATGTAAAATTTAGGATAAAAATATGGGGACTGAAAGTGATTTGTTGAAATCGAAAAAATTTGTTTGGATAATTTTCGTAGGTATCGCATTTACGCTGACAACCTACCGACTCTCAAAACGTTTAATATTTTTGTTTGGGTGACATGATTTGTACGAGCACATGGTAAAAATCATAAAGATACTAATGCTTCAATATTTCCGAAACATTCGATTAGAAAATTCTTTCAAAATTTTGTGTTACGTAACAACCAAACGTCTACAGGAAATCTATAATGATATTCCTAGAGTTTATCTTATTTCGTAAAATAACTAAATAAGTAATTTAAACAAATTAGATGGTTTATCGTATAATTTTTTTCTACCAAACATTATGTTTATAATTCGATAGAGAATTTCAGAAATTGGATTTTAAGTATATAGTGAAAATACTATTATTATTCATTTCCCAAACCCACTATAAATATTTAAAACTTTTGTTTCATTTTTGTTTTCTTGGACTATGCATTACATTTGATAGTCAATGTTTTAAACGAATAATGAACTATATTAAAAAATCATCTGATATTGATATTTTTTTTTTTTTTTTTAAATGTTAATAATTAGACGCACCAAACAAATCTCAGCAAAATCAAAAATATTATCAGGAAAAACGTATACATTAGTATTTCAAATTTTTCCTGTTTTAATATTTGGAAATAAAGTCCAAATAAATACGTTCGGAAAGAACAATTCACTACAGACGGAGGTATAGAATGTGTGTGACCTGTATTCGTATTTCCGCTGTGCGAATGATAAAATTCCGTATCGCCTCTAAACTTGTTTCTGTGTGTGCACATCCTTTTATTTTAACGGCAATTTTCAGACTCTGAAAGTAACTTGGTACAGTTAGAATTTGTAATAAACAGTACACCAGCTATACATTCGTTAAAGCGGGAAACAACTGAAGTTTTTTTTTTTTATTTGTTATTTCGAAAGATATTTTTGATCATCAGTCTTAGTTTAGTTCGCATACATCGTATCAGATAGTAAGTAGTATTAAAGACGCTAGATTCTTCTTGCACAGTTATTTGAATATTATAAAATTTGTGCAACGCCTGGTGGCTTTAGTAATATTTAGTCTCAATAAGTGAGAAACAAAGGAGAATGTTCTAACCGAAGAACATTTCGTCTAGTGCAGTGTGAAAAGAGGAAACACAAAAAATTAATGATGCCCTATTTGGCGCTGTTCTCGTTTCTGTACGTGACACGCAAGTTGCCAATCGATACGAAGTATCGTTTAGAGCAATATCGACGCCTAAAGCCTGCTGGGAGACCAGTAATGCTCCGTTCTGGCATTGTGGAGGACAAAGGTTGTAATACCTACCGGTATTCTACTGTTATTATAATGAATTCTTTATCGGTAAAATTACTGAAATATAATAAAAACGGTTTGATTGTTTGAAAAACCATAAAGTGTAATCAGGTTTATTTTACTCTACATTACAATCAAAACATCAAGTTGGCAATTATAAAATCCAGATATAATTCGTACAAAATGATTACATTAACATATTTTAAAATGGACATTTACTAAATCAAAATGCAAAACATGAGCCCCCGAAAGAAACAGTACTTTTGTTTTTATTGATGCTGCACCGACTAGCCTCAGTTCAATTATTGTTCGAGCAGAGTGTTAGCTCAAAGGGGCGCAACGGGTTTTATCAAAATCTTCAGGTATGCAGTGTTCACGAACAACAAGAGAAAACATGTTCGGAGCATATTTTACCGTCTTTTGTTGGCTAGATCCACCCTGCAGCCGAAACCACAAAACGGCCACACTCGCAAAACACTGGTACTCTCCCCGGAGTACAAAAACCACTTTCACTGCACACCCTGCGGACCGCTGTGTCCGCCGTCGCTCTTCCTCCACCTGTCCGTGGCGAGTCCTGGAGTCCCGGTCAGCCGTCCGAATCCAGGCATGCAAATCCTCCCTCCAGCGACCACCAACAGCGTTGCCAAAAGGGAGCACATCCCTCCAGTGGGCACACTCGGCGTCGCGGGTACATAAAAGGAAATGTAGCAACATATAGTCTGGTTAAAATACCATTTACGCTACAGTGGCTGTCCTTACATCTCCACGCTCATAAATTCGCACGCTGCTTTTCTTGTCGTCATATTAAGAGAATGTAGTACACCCATTATGTGAGTGTACTACAGGGTTCAAATCCCCGTCCGGATATCTAGGTTTATTTTTCCATGGTATCCCGATCACTCCACCAATACAGGAATGGTTAATTCAAAAAGGCCATGGTTGATTTCATTTCCGTCACTTGTTCCTGATCCAATCTCGAATGAACTAGATGTCAAAGAGGTGTAAAGCATGGACAAAAATATAGACGCAGAAACCTCACCGATTAACGCGAGCCATTAAGCTGATGTTACCAAACATAAATTTGATTTTTACCAAAAAAAAACCATTCTAGGAATAACTCTTATACCACGGCAGATTTCTCCTAACTTTGAAAACAAGTACCGTCAAAAAACACAAAACATTTTTTGCAAGGTTAATAAGGTGCCGAGGCAGATGAAAACTATCTATCCTATCTTAGATATCACCTCGGCGTCGACGGAAAGAAGAGCCCAACTAAATATTCTTATCTGGATAGCTTTTTATGTTTCAGTATGTTCTTCTAAGTCCGATGCAATGAAACAGGCACCTGTCACTTGAACGCCGTATTTCTTTATTGTCAGACGCAAATTAGGTGCTCACCTGAATTCGGGCGTGGAAATGAATAACCGTGCATTAACACTTACAAGGGACACCTTTGACATCGAACACGCGGGACCTAACGAAAACATGCTTAGAATAACAAGCGATCGTAAACAAAACAGTGGTGTGTGTCATTTCCATGTAAAACGTTGCATTCTACCTCAAGTAACATACTGATTTTATAAGACTACAATGTGCCAAACCACAAGTGAAGATATACGATCGTTATTTCATCATAAAACTTCACTCTGTGACTTACAATCAACTTTCTGCACCTACATATAAGCCTAGGTTGTAGTATGCTTGGCGAAAGCCAGGTTATGACATTGACATACCAACACAATCTTTTGATATTGGATTGCGTGAATGCGAAAGTGAGTTGGAATGTGATGACTTTAGTGAGGTGTGCACATTGTTCTCTTCCACTTTGTTTTACTCACTTAATCGAAATACCACATCTGCACTTTGCGGACTAATATTAGCACTATCAGGTGTGTGGTACTGATGTACACAGACGGAAAAAAAAATCCCAACACCAAGAAAAAATTATTGTAGAGTAATGAAATTTGGACAATGCATTTGTCAAGTTAACATGTTTAATTGATTAAATTTTCAAGATCACAGGTTAATTTAAGCTCAAGAAAATGCATTTCAAATGTGAAATACTGTTAAATTAATAGCCGGTGTAACCTCCAGAATTTTGAATGCAAGCCTGCAAACGTGAATGCATTGTGTCATACAGGTTTCGAATGTCACTTTGTGGTATGGAGTTCCATGCTTGTTGTACTTGTGCTGTCAATACTGGGACGGTCAGTGCTGGCTGTGGATGATGCTGGAGTTGTCGTCCAATGATATCCCATACGTGTTCAATTGGAGACAGATCTGGTGATCTCGCAGGCCAAGGTAACATGTCGACACTCTGTAGAGCACGTTGCGAGACAAAAGCGGTATGAGGGCGAGCGTTATCCTGTTGAAAAACTCCCCCTTGAATGCTGTTCATGAATGGCAGCACTACAGAAATTCGAGCTGCAGTTGGTACCACAGTGACACAACGAACTGTTAGAAATCGGTTACTTCAAGGACAGCTCCGAGCCAGGCGCCCTGTAGCGTGCATTCCACTGACTACAAGCCATCGCCGTTTGCGACTCCAGTGGTGTCAAGCCAGAGCTCATTGGAGGACGGAGTGGAGATCTGTTGTGTTTTCTGATGAAAGCAGGTTCTGCCTTGGTGCCAGTGATGGCCGAGTGTTGGTCAGAAGGAGGCCAGGGGAACGCCTGCAACCAAACTGTCTGCGGCCTAGACACACTGGACCTACACCTGGAGTCATGGTCTGGGGAGCAATTTCCTATGACAGCAGGAGCACTCTTGTGGTTATACCAAACACACTGACTGCAAATTTGTACGTCAGTCTGGTAATTCAACCTGTAGTGCTGCCATTCATGAACAGCATTCAAGGGGGAGTTTTTCAACAGGATAACGCTCGCCCTCATACCGCTGTTGTCTCGCAACGTGCTCTACAGAGTGTCGACATGTTACCTTGGCCTGCGAGATCACCAGATCTGTCTCCAATTGAACACGTATGGGATATCATTGGACGACAACTCCAGCATCATCCACAGCCAGCACTGACCGTCCCAGTATTGACAGCACAAGTACAACAAGCATGGAACTCCATACCACAAAGTGACATTCGAAACCTGTATGACACAATGCATTCACGTTTGCAGGCTTGCATTCAAAATTCTGGAGGTTACACCGGCTATTAATTTAACAGTATTTCACATTTGAAATGCATTTTCTTGAGCTTAAATTAACCTGTGATCTTGAAAATTAAATCAATTAAACATGTTAACTTGACAAATGCATTGTCCAAATTTCATTACTCTACAATAATTTTTTCTTGGTGTTGGGATTTTTTTTTCCGTCTGTGTATTTGCGTGTTTTGCGCTGTATTAAGTACTTTAAGCAGAGAGTTTCTGGCACTGTTGATTGAAAATGTAATGATATACGACGTCATTGAATAATGTATAATTTTCTTCATATGATACTGATACCTCGTTAATTTGTTTCTCTCTATTAAACTGTTACTTGAGGTAGAATGCAACATTTTGCATGGAAATGACACACACCACTGTTTTGTTTATGATCGCTTGTTATTCTAAGTATGTTTTCGTGCTGTTCCAAGCGTTCGAGATCAGATGAGTCCCTTGTCAGTAAAGCGGTATTTATTGTAGTGAGACTAGCATTAACAGTAATTTTTAAAGTAGACCGCATCTGCAGTTAGATTATATTAATTTGCATTATAAAAAATGTGAAAACCTCCGATTGTGTTCAAAGTATTGCCTATGGAAGAAGAAAAGTAATTCATACGGAATTACTTTCCAGACACGTAAAGAATATGTCATAATAATTTGGTAAAATATTCCTAGTATTCCAACCGCTCTTTTTTTTAAGTTGGTATAAAACGGCAATGGGACCGAATTGAGCAATTATGACTTCGGAAATTGGTTCAAGATCATTTGGATATTATTACTATCATAGTAATGGTGTTAAAATTATGATCACCATTTTATGGAATATAGTTCTCTCGCATTCTATTAGATACATTGCCTCGGCGAGTAATTGTGATTCGAGGGTTTCCGACGTTTCGGCGGCATGGCGAGTAACATTTGCGGACAGCGAGAGATGGAGGTGCGGGCGGCTCGCCAGCCACGCAGCAAATTGAGCGAGCGCGCACAACGACGCGTAAACTCGTCCCGATTAATTGCTACCGGACTCTGGCAATTTAGCAGACACAAAGCCGCCGCGGCCTCTTGTCTTGAGCGGTATTTCGGGGGACTCTCTGATTAACGAATAGCTCGTCAGAGCGAAGGTCGACGGAAGCGGGAATAGTGTAGGACGCCGCGCCATTCCTGTATAACTCTGCTTTATGAAACTCAGTTAAGCGGAAATTTACGCCAGCCTAGCTTTCATGGTCATTCCTCTGTTTCCATTCCATTTACCAATAACGGACTTCTACCCGCATACGCTATATGTTGTTTTTGTGTTTAGATTGATTGTGTCGGATGAAACCTATATTGCCGTCGTTTCAGTTATGTGGGCCTTCTAACATTTTTCTGACTCTTTATTTTCTTTAAATTTCTCCAAAGGGGGCATCCATAAATTACGTGAGGTGAAATAGGGGAGGGGGGGGTCCGGCGAAATCTCACCAGATCTCACCAAGGGGGAGCGGGGGGGTCTACGGAAATCTCACGTGAGATTTTGCGAAAAATTTGGGGACAGTAGAGCAAAACTAAAAGGTCTACAATTTGCGGCAAAGTCATTTTAAGAGGGTATTTCGTCAAAAAAGTTAAGGTGTGACCTAAAAAAAAAAGTCTACAAAAGGCGATAAGGGCGATATTTCTAGGGGGGGTTCTCACGAACCAGATCTCACCAGAGGGGGGGGGGGTCCGGCCAGATCTCACGAAATCTCACCAGGGGGGAGGGGGGGGGGGTCCAGAAATCCGGAAAAACACCTCACGTAATTTGTGGATGCCCCCAAAGTCATTTGAACTGGGAGAGCATGCGTGTCAAGGAACAGGAAAGAATTCGGCCATGGACTTTTGAGAAAACCATCCCGGTATTTGCTTATAGTGATTTTTTTTAACCTAAATGTAACTTTCTCCACAACCCTAAAGTTGGTTGGATCCTCGAGAAAAAGGCATACTAAGCCATTGTGTCGGAGGTAGGACGGCCAGTTCCTTTACTCTGGGACCTACAGTACGAGGAGGTACCCAAAAATAGCCGGAATACCATTGTCGTGGGCGGAGCTAGTGCAGGACGCGTTTCTTCCGCTAGGGAGGAGCTGTCGGCCAATTCCAAAGATGACTACAAAAAAGGTTTCGAACTGTGGAAGCACCAGTGGGACAAATATATTAGTTGTAATGAAGATTATTTTGAAGGGGTAAGGTTGTTTTGTAAAAAATTTGAAAATATATAGCTTTTAAAAAATAATTCCCTTTTTTTTTGGGGGGGGGGGTGCCCCCTCGTGTAACGTGGAACCCGAAACACTGAAAGACCTGGCATAGGTCATATTATCAAACTAAACTCTTACAAATTCCTACAACCACCGGCATTGGAACTCGGGACCGGAGCTGCGAAGTTACGCAAGCAATAACCGATTTGCTGCACTGGGATTTGAAGCCGCGTTCTCCCGGTTGCCAGGACAGGTCGTCACCGTTCAGCCACCAGTTAGTTCGTGACAGTTCTCGGATAATGCATAAGCCTTCTCGTAAGGCCCTGCTTTGTAAGCCGTGCCAACGTGCGTGTCACAGTGCATGAAGAGATCGCCGATAGTTCTGTATTACGGTCTTTTAAGATCTATAAAAATTGTAACCAAACAAAATATGAGTTTTATTTCAATCGTTGGTTCACACGAGCGGTTGCAAGGAAACGATTCACAGTTATTAACAATTCCGTAATGCATTAATACTATTCGCTCAAAGTGTAACAAAACTCCAATATAAGGAAAAATCAACAAATGATAAAAAAGTGTCAAAGATCCGTAAATATTTTAGCAAAATCCAAAAATCGTAACATTTTATAAAAATCCGCAGATCTACCGATAAATCCGAAGAAATGGCAGCACTGTTTCTATGAGACTCTCCTGTCATCACTTGTTTATAATATATTCAGAATTTTCATAGTTTCAATAGAAAACACTACATGATATCATCGGCAAAAGAAAGAAAAACTTAAATGAAAACTAAAGAAAAAGATATAAGTGAAAAGGAGATAATGTTGGATTGGATGGAAATTAAAAGCGTAAAAGCTGTATATTTTCTCGCTGTATTTCCTTTTAAAAAAGTAATTCCATGAGATAACACGGTAAGCTATGGTGAAGAAATGCACTATAGCGGAGAAGGAATAGAAATCCAATGCCTTTGTTAAAAAAAAAAATCAAAGAGACATTTTCGGTAAAGAAAATGCAAACAAATATATTTTTTTAACTGGATTCAGCGAAGTGGAAACGTTCTGTAACCGTTACTGTTAATATAACTCTTTATGCTGAGTTTGAAGAGTATGTTTACAACTACAGAAATCCCAATAATAGCACGGCATCTAATTAAGTCACCAAACAGCGATCAGACTTCAGTGAATGGTAAATTGTACCTCAAAATTACAAGAGGGCGCGTTCTTGCACGGTGAATCAGTGTGGTTGGGAGTAGCAAGTTTTGGAAGATTAAGATAAAACACAAATAAGATATTGTGAAAACTGTTGCAGTACCATTTGCTACATCGAAAACAATGCATTCGCCTGAAAAATTACTAATTTGAACACATTCTTTCAAATGTTTGTTAATTTAACAACGTTCCCGAGGTATATACACTCACATGGGATAGTGATTTCCACCTGTTGCAAATATTAAAACTTTTTAATATCAACGTAGTAATATTGATATGAAATGCCATGTTATACCATCATCCTTGCGTCTTTCCCGATGGTTTTCGTAGTATTCAAGTTCTTCATCAAAAACTCGTCTATACTATTACAAATCTCTAAGGAGAAATTATCACGTTGGGGGATATGGATACCCAAACAGTACTGATAACCTTAATGATAGCGGACTGTTAATAAGTTACTCTACACTGCCTTTTAAGACAATATAGTTAAAATAATTTTTTTACTCTTTCGTTGCAACTTCCTTATTCATCTACAGAGCTGTCAAAAAAGGAGAGAGACACGGTGCGAATTGTATACTAACCTCACTGTCTTCAAAAAGCTGTCTGGTAGCTCGATGGTTAAGGCGTCTGACTGGAGATCTAAAGGTCCATGGTTCGAATCCCCGTTTCGGTGGAGATTTTCATAGGCACTTAACCCGACCTTCACCTCTGGAACAGCTTGCTGTGTAATGTGAAGTATGGTAGAACGCTTCAGTGGTTTGGATTTCAAGTTAAACTGTTGGTCCCCTGTACTCGGCAGGATTACCGGGTTAGGTTTCTTTCGTTAGAGTAGGCCAGTCTGGGCCGTCACTAGGTTTCACCATATCCCTTCCTTCATCTTTCAAACATTCAAAACACACTGTACTGAACGCACACACTTTATCATTATTCTTGGTCGCCGCTGAAAAATTCTATCACTCTTATCTTGCACAATCCTACATCAATGTCATCACAGGAAACACTAACGCAATACTGACGACGCAGTATTGCGCTACTGTTTCTTAGGATGACATTGATGTAGGATTGTGCAAGATAAGAGTGATAGAATTTTTCAGCGGCGGCCAAGAATAATGATAAAGTGTGTAGGCCCTACATTATCATGCACAAAGAACAGTAAGACACACCCTCAATGATATACGGTGGCAGTTAGTACTTTCACTTCTTTCTGACTGTGATGCTCTAGTTCAAAGGTAAATTTATCGACATTAGGTATTTAACAAATGTGTTTTCTCAGCCTGTGGCACTCCTGCTAAAATCTTTCCTCGTCGGATAATTTTCTGTTCCAAAACTCAAGAGTTCATTGGAAGGCAGTCTCTCTGAAGACGTAGAAACTATTCAAAGTGCTGTAATGATGTAACACGAACTATTCGAACATTACCGCATTTCCGTTACATCGCTGCCGGGGAGTGTAGTCTGGTGACAGGCAAGTCCATGTTATATTTCAGGATGGTGGGAAACACATTTTGTTACCAGCAACATTCACATCCGAGAAACTAATATACGGGAAATCAGGGCAAGACCAGATACCAATCTTTATTCATTTTTCGGTAAAGCGATAAGGGAATGGAGTAGAATGTATTTATGGAGCGAGAAATTTAGAATCTGACAGTACGCGGTCTTAATCAACACACCGGCCATCCTCATCTGGGTTTTTATGGTTTTCCCAGGCCATTACAGACGAATTCGAGTAAATTTCCTTAGTATAACCTATAAGCTCCTTATGTCCTGTGCATCCCATTCTACGCATGTAAGTTCAGACATTAGGGAATCTGCAATATACAGGGCGATTATAATTAAAGTTTTAGTTTCAAAACGCTCTAATAAACGAACCACTGATTAGAATGACGTCAAAATTGAACGGCGTATTATTGAAGAAGGGGGAAAGAACATGAATGCAAGCTGACGCTCCTCCGCACAATACAAATCGAGTGAAGCAGTTGTTGAGGCGGCATTTCGGAAATGCTAGAATTATCAGTCGTCATTTCCCTACAGCCTGGCCGGCCCGATCACCTGATCTTAATCCGTGTGATTTCTGGCTGTGGGGTTATCTGAAAGATGTGTTCAGTACTCCGGTTGCCAAAGCTGAATTGAAGACACGCATTGCGCAACACATTCTGAACTTGACCCCGGTGACACTTCGATCCATTGTGGAATATGCTGTTTCCCGATTTAATCTTGTTGCACACAACAGTGGACAGCATATTGAACATGTTTTGCGCCAGTGTCACGAAACTTAAAAACCGATTGGATGGATGCTTTTTAGTTTATGTTCTTTCCCCCATCTTTAATAATACGCCGTTTAATTTGGCGTCATTCTAATCAGTGGTTCGTTTTTTAGAGCGTTTTGAAACTTAAACTTTAATTATAATCACCCTGTACTACAAGCCTCCCAATTTGCAGTTAATCAAGAAGTAATACTAATAGTAAACAGATTTTGCTATAACTTTCTTGATCTGTGTAGCTTATGCACTCTGGGCGTTATGAAAATTAAGTTTTTTACAATTTGGATTCTACGACCATCCTGATGTTACGTCAGACATTTGGTGACGACATGAGTCTACGTGGAGAGGGCATGTGAGGTACCATGCACGCTTTATCTATTTCCAGCCACCCACTACAATAGCTCCAGCTGGCAGCTATTGTCCACTTTTCCCAGCCTGCTTAATCGAGTCTGACTTCAGGAATTGTGTCTTGGAGTCAATGAGGTGCGTCCCACACAATTGTCGACGACAGAAGTTTCTGGGTCGCCTGAGATGTCGAAAATAGACCCGTGACGCAGGCAAGAGCTAAAAGCGGACAGCCATTGTTTTCTTAGCTTTCACGGAGAGATATAAAAATTTTGGCCCAAGTATAAGGAGGAGGAAAGTATGAACAGAAATGTGTAACTAACACGTAAATAAAGCTTGGGTCAACTTGACTTGAGCCACTACTTCGAAGCACTATGATTTACATATAGATCAGTTTTTAGAAGACAATATTTTATAAGCAGTTTATGAACGTAGCATAGCACTATTTCGAAGTTATAGTTACAAATCTCTTATGTTACAGCTGTCTCTAACAGGGGCGTCGAAATTTCCATTGAAGGTAACTACTTATGTAGAAAAACGTTGATTTATAAAAGCTGCGAGGTTCAGTAGTAATTACATCTTTTCAAATATTACCTCTTTCGTTGCTTTTGAGGGACGATAGATTGCAAGGGAAAAGAAATGACTCTCCGGATTCATCTGATAACGTCACTAATTATTTGATCAGTTCTATTAGAAATCAGAAAAAAGATAGTTTTACAATCAGACAAGCGACGATTACTGCAGCATGTTTTTGAC
Organism: Vandiemenella viatica; assembly: GCA_031002005.1. Lineage (NCBI taxonomy): Eukaryota > Metazoa > Arthropoda > Insecta > Orthoptera > Morabidae > Vandiemenella > Vandiemenella viatica. The sequence continues at coordinate 273,357,435 of JARYHS010011408.1, read as the reverse complement.
ATCACACTGATTGAAAATAGTACCAGATCGCTAGATTGTTGTGCAAAATTGTGCTTTTCTTGTTATGAACAGTGCGTTTCAAGCATTAAGAAGTTTTCAGAATATTTTGAATAATTTTTACTCATATGTTTCAGAGAAAGACAATCAACGAACTTTTGTGAAATTTCACCAGTCATATTTTACACCCATAATCACCGTTTTATTAGAGGCCTATTAGTTTTCAACACACCCGCGCACAAAACTTCATTACATGTTCTTGCATTGTGCTTCGTCGACGTCAAGGTCATTAGAGGCGCGAGAGGACTCGGGAGAAAAGGAGCAGGGAAGAATTCTGCCATGGCCTTTTAAGTAACGATTCCGTTATTCGTCTGAAGTGATTTCGGAAAACCATGCAAAACCGAAATCTGGTTAGCTGGACGCGTATTCGAACCCGCATCCTCCCGAATGCGAAGGTGGAGAGTCACCACTCGTCCACCAGGCTCATTCATATTTTCTTTTGTTCGCCGACAAATTCTCGCATTCCCTAATAACTGCTACTGACAACAGTCTCATAAATCGTAAAGCACAACATGAAAATTACAAATGATTCGGACTATTTTTCTTTCACGGATCCTGGGTGAGCGGTTAACGCTCTGGCCTCGAATTCGGAAGGACGGTGGTTCGAATCCCCGTACGGGCTTCCAGATTTGGGTTTTCCATGGTTTCTCCAAATCACTCCAGGCGAATGCCGAGGTGATTCCTTCAAAAGACCATGGCTGAATTCCTTCCCATTCCTTGTCCACAGTCCCATCCCGCCTCTAACGACCACAACGCCGACGAGGCGTAAAGCCATAATTTAAAAAAAAAATCTTTCACAGGTCCGACAGCGAAATTCTAGAGATTCTAAGCATCAATTTCTTTTCCTTGCTTCTGGTTTCACTCCATTCCATTTCAGCTATAAAAGGGAAGTTATTACTAGCTTAACTCATTGATCCAATATCCCATGTGACATGCATGATATACTGTATGTGAGCAGATGTGACCAATTTCGTCCTGCAACTCACCTGGGAATTTGTTAATGACCCAACGAATTGTTTCCTTAATGTTTGGCGTTTCACTTGTAACTTTTGTATCACCACAAAAAGTGACCACAGGACTAAATTAACATGTTCAATGACACAAATACGTGCAGCTTTACGAAGTAAAGTGCTTGAAAATAACTATTGAGATACATTCCTATCATCAGAAGTATTAATTTTTTAATTTCTTCAACGAAACTAATAAGTTTTTTTTTATCGAATGAGCCCTACATGTAAAAAGTAAAATAAAATAGAGTTGTTACTTCTGTCCATAGTCTTACTGATATCCTAGCCATAATCATACTTAATTAATACAGTCTTCTCTGTTGAATAGCTGAGTGAGCAGAGTGTTTCCACACAATATTTCGGCGATCAGAAAACTCTGTCGCCATCTTCTGGTGAAGATGGAGACAGAGGTCCCATCGCTGAAATATCGTATGAAAACATTCTGCTCACTCGGTTAGTTTCCCGAGAATATTAATTCTCAACGCTGAGAGAAACTAAAACCTCATGCATAATCATACTGATGATTTTCTTACATTAGATCAGTGTTATATCAAATTTGAAATATGTATTCACTCTACAAAAACGTGCCACATAATTATGCAAACATTTCTCTTTGATGTCAAACGCCGCTTGTAAAAAATAAATAAAAATAAACCTTTAAAACAAAAATTGGACGGTAAAAACACGTAGAAAAGATCGAAAATTTCTACTGTACTACATTTTGATTATATGTGGTCATTGCAATTAAGTTTGCCATGAATTATCTTGGACGGACGCCAGATTTTTCCTAATTCGACCCTCAAAGGCCAAAAATGTCTATATTTCTAAAATGCGTTTTTTTGTGTCTCGAGCCATTTATCTCTCTGGATACCTAACTGAAATCATTAAATGAAGTATCATTTTAAAGATTAAGATCTTCGCTTTGGTTACATCATATATTAAGACGAATTTTTCTGAATTCGACACTCAAAGTGCAAAAATATGAATATTTCTGTAAAGCGTTTTTGTGTCAATAGTCATTTATCTCCCTTGATATCTAACCTATATAGATAAATGAGGTATCAATTTAATGGTGAAGGTCTCCACCGTGGTCACATCATAGTTTAAGAAAGAAAATTTTCGTTATTTGACCCATAAAGGCCAAAATTATCATCATTTCCATAACGGATTTGTTTCATCACGTGCTATTTATTTCCATTGATATCTAACCGGAATGGAGGAATCAGGTAGGCCTATTATTTTAGACATTAAGGTCTCCGCTTTGCTCAAATCATATCTTTAGAAACAAATTTTTCTGAAATCGGCCCCTTACGGGCAAAAGTATCATTGTTTCTGCAACGTATTATTGTGTCACGAGCCATTTATCTCCCTTCATATCTAATCGAAATAGATAAATGAGTTGTCGATTAAAAGAGTAAGTTCTCCACTTGGGAAACATTACAAATTAAGAACTAAATTTTTCAGAGTTTGATCCTTAAAGGGCGAAAGTAATAACTGTGATTGTCGCGCAGTTCAGAGCCAAGCCACTAGATAGCAACAGCACATATCACAGCGATATTAATAAACTGCTTCACTAGCGTCGGCTTTTGTTATGTACCTATTACACTAAACAAATAAACAATTGAAACAAATGAGGCTGTTATTCTTTCATCCTATTACGAGGGTTGTGCCAGAAGAACCCGGCCTGACCGAGAGATGGCAGTAGTTGCTTGATAAATATCCATTTATTTCAAAGCACATTGTCTATGAAGTCCATGTTTCAAGTTTGAAGACGCTACGTTGTTTCGTATTTGGTTGGCAACAATTAATCTTGAACGTTGTGAGTAAATTTGTGAAAATGGAGAAAATTGGTCATCATTATGTGATACAATACTTTCATTTGAAAGGCCTCAGCCCAACCGATATAAAAACTGAGCTAGATTCTACTCTGGGTGAGTCTTCTCCTTCGTTTAGAACAGTAAAATATTGGGTGGCAGAGTTTAAACGAGACCGTACGAGCTGCCAAGACGAACATCACAGTTGTCGATCAAATGAGGTGACGACTCCAGAAATGGCGAAGAAACTCCACAAAACGGTACTGGATGATCGTCGACTGAAAGTGCGCGAGCTAGCAGACATAGTAGGCATTTCAAAAAGTGCGATACATCGCATATTAACTGAAAATTTGGACATGAGAAAGTTATGTGAAAGATGGGTGCCGCGTTTGCTCACACTCGAGCAAAAACAGTGTCGTGAAGATGTTTCAATTGAGTGTTTAGCGATGTTTTACCGCAACAAAGCTGAATTTTTGCGCCGTTTCATAACCATGGATGAAACATGGGTCCGTCACTTCACCCTAGAGACAAAAGAAGAATCAAAACAATGGACTGAAAAGGGAGAACCTGCTCCAAAGAAGGCCAAGACCGTTCCATCTGCAAGCAAGGTCATGGCGTCTGCGTCATGCGCATGGGATAATTTTCATTGACTATCTTGAAAAAGGAAAAAACAATCAACGGCGGTTATTATTCAAAGTTATTGCAACGTTTGAGCGAAGAAATCAAGACAAAACGACCACATTTTGCTAAGAAGAAAGTGTTGTTTCATCACGACAATGATCATGCTCACAGATCCGTTATTGCAATGGCCAAAATTAATGAATTAAAGTTCGAATTGCTACCTCATGCACCCTATTCTCCAGATTTAGCTCCCTCGAACTACTTTCTGTCCCCTAACTTGGAAAAAAAATGGCTCAGTGGTCAAAGATTTTCGACCAACGAAGAAGTGATGTTGGCAGTTAATGGCTAATGTGTGCGTGGAGACTTTCCCGGCGTACTGAAGCAAGCCATCCGGCTGCACACCCGTGAAGACTACATTGAGTTAATGGCTATTTCGAGGAGCAAGACAGTTCTTTTTATAAAAGTGTTATCGAAGCTATTGAAAACTGGAATAAATGTATAGAGCTGAATGAAGACTACGTTGAAAAATAAATAGTTTTTTCTAAATTTTTTGTTTTTTCATTGCTAGGTTGGGTACTTCTGGGACCACCCTCGTACAAACCCCCAACCTTACTATTCATTGTATTCGGAAATTTTCGCATGGGTCATTTAGTGGTTATTATTTTGTGAAAACTTTTATCTTAAATTTCTTAGCTTTCCAATTTCAATTCAGAATGAAACTTAGGCCTACCCTGTTTCATCACCGGGACTGTGGACTGTACCTTATTCGAAAGCGGATCGAAATCTGACCGGTAGTTTTTGCATCTATAGCGTTCAACGAAACAAGGATACTAATTTGTGAAATTACTTAGATTTCACATCGAAATGAAACTTATCCTTTATCACCCTCCAGACCATTACATTATGCGTAACCTCATATACTCGTACATACAAATGATAGTTTTCCATTAATCCCATTCATTCAGACAAGCAGAGTCGCGGTCAAAAAAACTTCTCGCAGTGAATGTGCTTACCATCTACCATATAAAGAAAACCAAGTAAATTAGGTCTCATGGGGTTACTGTTTTACTGTAGTTTACTTTCTGGTCTCTAATTCGGGAGGACACCGGTTCAAATTCCCGTCCGGGCATCCAGATTTGAATTTTCCACGGTTTACATTTGGATATGCATTTGCATATTAAACCCATTTTAGTCAGTTATTGCCTATTTTACCTAAAACCATGTGTTGATGCATATTTTTGCTCTCTCTCTCTCTCTCTCTCTCTCTCTCTCTCTCTCTCTCTCTCTCTCTCTCTATATATATATATATATATATATATATATATATATATTATTTTTCGGTAGTGTACGTAGGTAATAAATATAATCTTACATTGTAGCCGGCAAAACCTACTAGCAGCACATACAGCTACGACGACTCGCTGAAGAACTACGATCCACGTTTGGGAATGAAAATAAACTGATTTCATCAACAAAGAAAGCGTTTCTTAGGGCACGATCTCGTGATAATATCTGTAAAAAATAAATCCAAATGTGCCTTTACCTCCGGAACCAGTGGTAACTCGATGGGCGACGTGGGCTGAAGCTGTACTGTTTTACAATGAATATTTCGAGGCCATTAATGGTGTAGTAAACGACATTGATAGTGCAGAGACTATGAAAGTATAAGGAAACATTTAACAATTTTAGTATTAAAACCGTAGCTGTGATTAGCACTCATTTTTGCTACATACCTGCGAGTATTAAAAAGCCTGAAACTCGAGGTTTTACGTTAACTGAATCTATTCAGTTAATGAATAAAAATACTCATTGCCAGAGGTATTCCTGTGTAAATTTAAAATGAAGTTTGAAAATATTTTGAACAATACCCAGGTTTTGAACCTTTGTCTCAAATTGATAGATTTAGTAATGAGACGAGTGAAAATTTTCCAGTAACAATGACTGCTAACACAGCACCCAATTTCAAATACTGCCCAGTTACATCACGGAATGTGGATTGGTCCATATCCACTTATAAAAATATTTTGAGGGATCGAAGAAACAATCTTACTGTTGAATATTTGGAACAGTACCCTATTGTTTACGTTTACAAAAGTAAAAAAAAAGTTAAACAACTGTTAATGATCGAATTTATAAATATGTTACTCAAGTGAATGCTGATTTTGAAATAAAAAATCTAAAAATCGCTATTTTTATATTATATAATGTTGAATTTTTTGACACTTTTCATGCACATTTTAATCATTTTTCATGCATATTTCTAGCTTTTTGTGTTCCATACAAGCCGGTCTCTACTAATCAGGCTCTATCAAGTGTTGAGTGAAATAAACTCCAATTCAGCCGCATAGTTACTGTTCCTTATGGTATATAAATAGAGTATTCGTATTCATTAGCCGCTAGCCAAGGGATAGCTCCGTGTTAATGCAGGTCAGTCGTGTGGTATACTTTATGAACTGTGTTAACGACTGAATGGCTGAGTACTCTGCACTCCCTGAAGACGGGACTCCACATTCAGCGGCAAAGCCGGTTTATAGGTCGTTAAGGGCAGAGAAGGGCACATCAATCTTTCATTGACGCAAAGTTGCGGTGACATCAAGCATCATAAATCGTCCCTGCTATCTCATATTGTTGTTGTTTGCGCTGTGCCTGAGCACAAAGAATCGTTCAACGAACAGCAAAGGAAATGCTGCGTGACTGATGGTTGCAAAGGACTTGAATCGCCTTAAAAGCTGAAACAAAGAATCCTTTCTCTAGCTGAAAGTTGAGCTGGCAGTGCTAACATGGAAATGAGCAGATGTGTGATAAATTTAATGAAATAATGATTACTACCTATAAAATTTGTATTATTTGTGATTTATAATCTCATACCAACTAAAATAATATAGTCTAATTAATATTTTAACGTTTAATAAATAATAAGTTATTAAACTGTGTATGGTTTATTAACATAAAATTACTTAAGAATACAAATACTTTAAGAATTTTCGCCAAAAAGTAAAAATTCCACAACTCAGGCCCTAAGGATATCAGGTAACTAAAAAAAATGCTGATATGTTGCAATAAAAATATTTGTCGAAAGAAAAGTTAGAATATAAAAATCACAAAAAGACCGGTATTGATCTGCTCTGTGGAAGCGGGGCTGATACAATAAAAACAAAAGAGTTGTTTGGAATGAGTGGATTTAAAATATTAATAGTAATAACACTAAAGTATAGGAATTAGAAAACTAGGACTTTATGTAAAGTGCGAAAAAAGGCAGCCTGCTAAAACAAACAATGAAATATCTGAATGACCATATAATGGATGAGAAAAAGATGGTTGAAAGATTGAGAGAAAATATGCTTGTTAGCGGAAAAAGAGGAAGGAAAAATCTTTAAAATATTGAAAGGAGTATTTTGAAACAACTTCACAAGACCAATAAAGAAAGGAAAAAAATAAACGGAGTATAGGCTACAAATAACAAGAATTTAGAATTGCGAATTTATGCCTCGTCGACATCGGGCGAATATTTGGAATAAGGAATTCGGCCATGGTCTTCTGAAGGTACCAATCCATTATTCGCCTCAAATAATTTACAGAAATCTTGGAAAACTGTATGGCCGACGGGGATTAGAACATGTGTTCTCTCGAATATCAGGCCCCAGAGTTAACACTTGTCAATCTTCATCGATAAAAAAAAAATATTTTTTTTGTCATTAATGACGGTTCTTAGTAGAACGCTTGTGACAATGTGTGTTTCTACGCTTAAAAAATCAAATAATCGTAAACTGATTTTGACCATCAAGATGGCATATTATAAAATTTCACACTTTTCGCACGTGTCTTTATTGAAAAAAAAATCACTTGTCTTTTTTTGGGGTTTCCGCTGCGTTTTTTTTTTTTTTTTTTGTTAATATTACCTACGTTTTGGCACCAACCTGGAGCTTTCGTCAGGGCTTCTGTCTATTTATCCGCCTGGTTTACGGATAAACATGATTCAATGTTTATTTTAGGAAGAAAAATTAGGTAATCTATAGAAATTTACAAAAATCCTAATGATTTCAACAAACGTGGAGTTCTGTACTAGAAAATGAACACGTTGTAACAACTGCAATATCGCTCCATAATGCACAAACCTCTGTGGAACAGTAAATATTCTTTGGTGGAGAAACAAAATCATCTCTTTCGGTGAAAAATAAACATCGAAACAAGTGATACAAGTTTATCCGCAAACCATGCGGATAGATAGAGAGAAGCCCTGATGAAGGCTCCAGGTTGGTGCCGAAACGTGTGCAATATCAACACAAATACTTAGCGCAAACCCCGAAAAAAAGACAATTAAGATGGTGTATTAATGCGACATTACATATATTATTTAATGGATGAGCAACAGAAGATGAAAGCAACACCGGTTTAAAATCTTCGGTGCCTTTTATGCAATCCACAATGTTTTTCACTACATTGGCAATATGCTTAGTTTACAACGTACAGGAAACAATGGAAAAATTGTGAAGTAACATGGTACAAACATTTTCTTCGTATTAGCGTGTGGATGGTTTGAGAAGCAATCTTTCTCAATCGTACATGGCGATGTTAACAGCTAGCTATGAATTATGAAATTTCACGAAAATTTAATCGTCACTCAGTAAATTACTGTATATATTTTTATTGATATAATATTTGAAATAATCGGTGGTTGAAGTGAACTTTTCAGATCTGTCTCATAGTTACAAGATTTCTGCCCCGGTCTTCCGGAATTCTGTATCACAGAACCGGATTTCAGTATTCTCTAACATCTTTCTATCAGTCCAGAACGCATCTAGATTTACCCCAATAACGGATATTTACACAACTACAAATATCCATTGCTAACAGAAGAGATTAGACATAAAATAATGAAATTATACAAAAAAGTAAGTGTTCACTGATTCTCAGAATCCAGGCTGTGAAAATCTGAGAAAAGGCAATGCGGATAATTACGGAGTGTATTCGGAGTACGAACACCATATGGCTTCCAGTGTTATGTAACATTTCACCTCCAGCACTAAGAAGATCAGAAGTTCTCTTAAAAATCTGAAAAAATATCCTGAAGAACCCTCAGCTGCCTATACATCAAGACATTATTCAAGCAAAACACCAACGCTTGAAATCAAGAAAGCTGCCATGGCGCACAGCAATCAACCTTATAGAGTCCTCTTTCAACATCAACAAGATGTGGACAACTCAATGGGAGCAGTCATCAGTAGCTAATAAAAATCTAGTTGAGGACCCCTCAGTAAGGTTACAAGGTTTCGATCTTCCCAGGTGGCAATGGAGAATCATCAGTCGGATTTGAACAGGAGAAGTGAGATGCGGCTTCTTTTTACACAAATGGGGCTGGGTAGATTCTCCAAATTGTAACTGTGGAGCCACCTCACAATCAATCACATCGTTTCTGACTGTCCTCTTCGGGCCTAAAAGGGAACAATAATGGAAATACATGATGCGTCGATCAGTGCAGTTAACTGTATTAAAACATTAGATCTTGAGATATGAAATTGTACAAGCTTGTGATATGTACATTTCCTATTGTGTACCTTGTTAAATATCATAAGATAAAAAAGTAAATAAATTTAACACATTAATCTGTATCCATCGAAATGTAGAAATTAAACAAACAATAAATTGAAAGTTATGGTGGTAACTTAAGCCGGATAAGAAACCAGCATACTACATATAATATGTTGTCAGTAAAACTCTCAGATCTTACTACCGGTGCAGTGCCAAATATGATTTATGGTGTAAAGATATTTTCCTAAACAGCGAATCTCCCTTTCTGCCGTTGAAGTAAATGCGACAAGCGCTGAAACAAATTTTTGGTATCCTCAGTCAGACGTCACTAATACAGTCCATCATATGGTACCCTCTGGTCACTACGCTCTGAAAGTTTCACTCTGCACTTCGTCGTTTGTTCATTGACTCGAAGAAGTTTGAGCAGAGTGACGTGGGAACACGAGCAAGTGAGTCTGCCCCTCGGTAATGGAGGGAGGATGTTTCATTGTTTCGGACAGCCGCTGTTATAAAGTGCCGGAGGAAACGATTCGTCAGGATGGGAGAGAGAAACAGAAGACAATTCAAACGAGAAAAGTTTACTTCTGAACTGCGATCCCTCTCCAACACCATCACGCAGAGAGCGCCAACGTCTGTAGTATTCACAGCCTCTTGATAAAAACAGTAAACACCACACCCTTGAGTTGGTGTTGTTTGTATAAAAACTTCAGTAATGAATCCTCGTAAATTATGGAAAATGCAGAAACATACCTTTTGGGATTTTGCTGCTCGTCCACGTCTGCGTTATTAAAGTGGGCCAGGATTGGGGGTAAGGAAAGAGAGGGTAATAGGCCCTTACTTTTTATGATGGAACCATACCGACATTCCCCTGGAGCAATTTTTGGAAAGTGTAGTAAAATAAAACGATCCTGCGTCCTGCAGATTGCCAGGGCTGAATGATTACCACTCGCCCAAAAGGCTCTGTTGGGAAACCTAAAACGTAACTAGTAATTAATGTGATGTTAGGTATCTCGTTTAAAATGATATAATTAGTTCAATCCATGGTTTCCCCAAATCACACTAGGCGAATGCCGGGATAATTACTTAAAAAAGGCCACTGCCGAATTCCTTCCCGTTCCTTGTCACTAATCACATGCCGCCTCTAATTACCTCGACGTCGACGAGGCGTAAAGCCGTAAGTTAAAAAAGGATAATCCAAGAAGAATCACTTTCAAGTGTGTTTATTTTTATTTTTTTCAAAGACATCGCACTTCATACAAAGATACTACGTACAAATTCATTTAAGGTCTGGATCTGAGGGCCGTTATAGTGAAAATGTAATAACCTGGTTGTACTGTATACTCCATGATGTGGGTAGTTTTTTATATTATTTTTGTTTATTTTTACCATCGTGAAGATAAAATCTCCAAGGGGTACTCCCACACTTGGTGACCGTTAGTTTCCATGATTCTTGTGTATGTTGCTAGGTAGTGTTCAATTAGTTACAATTTCAAGGAATATTATGCGATGAGACTTTTTAAATATTAATAATTTTTCATGGCAGCTGATATACCAGATTATTAGCAGCATAGTCAACAATTCTGTTGACTACTGAGGTGGCGGTCTTTTTCTCAGGATCCACAAAACATGCTTAACGTGTGATACTGCGGTGATGGCAGATTGCAGACGGAGATTGACTGAGTAAATATTAGACAAGAAAGAAAAGCCATCTCACTGGATAGTTCTCAGAATATGTTGAGTATCATTCACCCAAATATCTCATTCCAAAATAATCTTGTTTATTTCTATTTTGGCCGAGTGTGAGACGATAGTTGAGATAAATTGGTAATAGTAGTTAGTGAACTAAGAAAGAAATTTTGTTAATTTTTTATCACGTAACTAGCTAATCCCGGCCACGCTTCGCTGTGCCTATCTGATATGAAATCAATAGGTAATTAAATAAAAGTATTCTAACGATAGTATATTCACTGAGGAAACACATCATTCAGTGTACACCCTGCTTTCCATGCTGTGGCCTGAAAGCAAAGAAAGAAAATATAATTTTTTCACATAAATCATTTTATTTTATTTTCGAATTCAAATTTTGTCGTCATTAGTTGTGAGATCGGGAAATGTTATGGGCTCTCAGAATATCTCTATCTACTTTGGTCGATTTCCCCACCGTTTTGGGAATGTTTAAAAAAAAAAAAAACTGAATGGTTTAGAATGAAAATTTTATTTAAGTAAGCTGACGGGGGAGAGTGTGGGTTTATAGTAACCTAAAGTATTGTTTGCTTAAAGTATACGTGTATAAAGTTTCACCGAACTCAGAATAAAACTTTAGCTTTGAATAAAGAATATTTCCGAAAATTAAATGGGGTAAAGGCGGTGATGGGTTGTGTTTCTGAAAACCAAATGTCGATAGTAATTTTCTCTTTGTTTTAAAGTATAGACGTGTGTAGTGTTACATCGAAATTGGATAAAAACTGTGTGTTTCTATAAACAACATTGGAAATTAAGAGGGATGGGGGTAAAGGGGAAGAAGAGTTTGGTTTTTGCAAACCAAATGTTTACAGTATTTTTCTGTTTGATTTAAAGTATACGTGTATAAATTTCCTTCAAAATCGATTTGAAACTATAGCTTTCTATAAAGAACATTAACAGTAATTCAGGGTATGGAAAAGGGGAGAGAGGTTGAGTGTTTGCGAACCAAAAGTTTACAGTATTTTGTGTGTGCAAAGTTCCATCGAAATCGGACAAAATAAATAGGTTTATATATATATAAAAATAAAGTGTGTAAATATGGGGTAGTGTTTGGATTTTAGTTTTTTTAAAATTGTCTTTATGCCGCCTATCACATTCTCCTAAAATTTCAAGTCCATCATCCTAGTATTTTTCGAGTTTTGCGATTACAAACAGGAGGATACTGAATTTTTATATATCGTATAAAGATGGCACCCTCTTCCACCCACCGTGACAAAACTGCCTCACTAACAGAAGAAGACCAAGGGTTATCTACCACCACAACCGTGAGTGATTTGTCTTTGCCTACACACATTTGCGTTTTATGTATAAACAACTAGCCCCAAAGTCTGCCAAAAATGACGGTTGTAACGGAATGTTATGATAATTTATTTCTTTACAGTTGCTTTATTAAATAGAATTGCTATAGAATAAAGTTAATTGTAATTTATCGCCCCTTGTGCTATAGCAAAAAGCTTCAGTTGTCAACTTGGTCCAGTTTGCATTTCAGCCTAACCACAATCTCCGTTTTGTTATCCGTGATTCAGACCGATATTACAACGTTTGAATGGCTGATACGGTTACATGTTGTCGAAATAATACCTTCAGTAGTATTGCTTAGTGAAAGCAAAGGAAATTAAAATAAATATTATAAACTTACATTATGCTCTCTGCTGTAACAGCAAATGCCAGTTGTAATTCTGACCCATACTAAGTAACAATCTAATCAAAACTTTCGTTAACATTGTGTTCGAAACTTAAAGCTTTCAACTTACATACTTATGGACAAAGAATGTAAGGAATACTTCTATATATCAAAAGAATATTACGTAAATATAAGCAAATGATTGATATGTAGAGTTAAACACAATACATACTTTTATTTCAGTGTTCTATGAGTTAATTTATTAGCGGGTGCTTAGAAATGTTATTAAATATAGTGCGTAACCTAAAACGAAGGCATAAACCATGACGTCATAGTGCGACACCGTCATAGAGTGACGTCATCACGTGAAAGATGACGTCATAAATGAACAAGAGTTGCTTATTATAAGTATAGATATTGATTGCTACCAACGAACTATAGTCAATAGCAATCCATCAGAGTCAAGATCATGGACGGCTGTTATTCCAGGAAGTAAAGACGTGCTAAATTTGACACTATACCTGAAAGTGCACTAGGTAATGAATGAAAGTTAAAAAAAAAAAAATACTATGTTTTTGGAGAGAGCAATTACACTGCAGCGCTATTACTCGTTCCGCATCACAGTAAGTGTATTCGGTAGGTGGTGTGGGATGAACAAACAGGGATTCGTTGTGGTGGCAATACAATGCTGTTTGTTGTCGTATCTATGCAGCGGGAAGGACGAAAAAAGCGCCCTGATATCGGGAAAAAGTCCTCCACAACCCCACACCCCCTTCCATTTTTTCACCCCGTTCATAGAGCGCGCTGCGATATATATATATTCGGCACAATGGCGTCACTTTAGCGTCACAGCCAGTGGTCCCACTTTAGGTCCGCTTATCTGCAGCTTCCACCAATCGCGATAGAGATCCATCCTGCCTATTGTCCTGCAGCTGGAAGGACATCCTTTCATAGCTGAACTTCCGAAATGTCGGGTCTAATGACCTTTTTCATGTGATCATTGCGAGCCAAGGTCAATTTAAAAAATCAATGTCTTTTAGTTCTTGACCTTTTTTGTTTCAATTTATTATTTTTCAGTTTTTCCAGATATTGTTCTCATTTGATTGCTTCTAACAAATGAAAAATTCAATAGACCTAATAACAAAAGTTATAGATTTTTACATCATGGGATTGGAGATTCAAAATAAAGTGATGTATGATACTTTTGACACGGGCATGTTTTGAATTGCACAGAATTCTTACAAAAATTGAATTCTCTAAATTATTAATTATTCATAAATTCTGATATCAAGCTTTCAACCCGTTTCTGGTTTTAGGGAACGAACAACAGTTTTGTCAATTTTCGTCGTAGCATTCCTGTATGTGTGGAGGATTTCTTTTATCAACATCAAACTGAAGCGCTGAACAGAAATTTTTTCCTTTAATTTCTGTGTCACAAATAACTACTTGAAAAAAATTTGATACTATGTTCTTTTTTACAACTTTTCTTTGATATACTTTAAATTTATCTAAAACGAATTTAATTGTAATTTGTATGTTTTTAATAATGGACAACAGTAGAATACTGAGGATAGTACTTCATTACATCCCCACAGAAAAACAAATTCCTGGAACATCAACCAAAAGATGGAGTCCTTGCACTGAAAAGAACATAATGTGTTAATACATAGACTATAAATGAATAACAGCGCAACATGTATATAATTACCAGTGATTAGTAATAACTAAACTGTAGAAAAGGTCATCCAACGGAAACTGAGTGGTGACATCTTTTTGCGTAATATATTATTCAGAGCCCTCAGTTTCAAAGAAGAATATTTTATATTTATATTTTATACTAGCCGATACCCGCGACTTCGTACGCGAGGACTTAGAATTTCATTGCCAGAATTGAATATAGAAAGCTGTTAGTCACTTAGGATTGGTCCAAACAACACCAAGTCGGCATGATAAGACAGTAAAGCCATCACTATATCATTCTATCGTCGAACCTATCTCATAAAGAGAATCAGTTTCCAACATATTTACAAACAGAATAAAAAAAAAAAAAAGGTGCGGGGATGTGCAAAAGGGGGGGGGGGGTTATTTAACCAAGGACAGCTTTATTTCAGATTGGTCTTTTCATCTTCAACATGAACATCCGATTCTTGAATTTTATAATAACTGAGCAACCACTTAGGACAGGTTTACGTCCGCAAGGCATATCAAAAAAGAAGACAAAATAAACTGGCGCCAGAAACATTTAGGCAGACACCAAGTAATGGTACAGTGCAGAGCAAATCGACATCTATACTAAAATACGTTTTGTCTCTAAACGAAATTTACTAACAAATCATACACCAACAGACTGCGCGAAAAGCACAGGTTGAGCAACCGACGAAACTTTACAAACACACGCATCCGTCCATCTGTCACCATTCGATAAGTTCTCAAAACATCGTGACTAAAACTGTTATTCACGTCGTTTGTCCTTCCTATAGATATGAAGTAATTCCTTGTCAAATTCCATCAATATCGGTATAGCAATTTAAACGACAAACCTTACAGAAAGACTTACTTTTGCATATATAATATCAGTAGTGCAGCTCTCTCTCTCTCTCTCTCTCTCTCTCTCTCTCACACACACACACACACACACACACACACACACACACACACACACACACACACACACACACACACACACACCACTCTGAATGCGAGAGAAACAACGGTTGAGTGATCAATACAGCAAAAAAAAGTGTATACCTACGGCATTGTTAAAACACGTATGATTTGCCAAGCAAATCGACCCTAATTTTGTGATATCTACAGTTTAATATGGAATCCGAAAAACTGACCGTTCAGGCATGGTTCATAAGATCAAAAACAATTCTTTGAAATATTTGCCTCCATCGGGATTTGAACCTGGAACTACGGTCCTAGCATTGGTAAGCTAGAGCGTTAGCAACTGAGCTTCCAGGCAGCGATACTGTATGGTACTATAGAGTTTTACATGTACTTATTGTCGGCCCATGTTCGTTTCGATCATTTTTCTAAATTACATGACAATATGTACTATTTATACAGAAAAAGTATCCTATGAACATGCTAATGCCAAATCGCATCTCCTTGTCAAATTTCATCACGATCGGATTAGCTGTTTAGCCCAAGAAACGTAACAAACAGACAGACAGAGTGACAGAGTTACTTTCGCATTTATAATATTAGCATTGATTTGATAAGTATAAAACGGTCACAGAGAAAATCAACTTGTTACATAATTCAAACCAGGTGGTCCATATATGTTTCATGGTAGCCAAGAGGTGATGGTAGGTCTTGGAAACTGGCAGAATGATGGTTTGATTGCAATTCTAGCAGTCACTCCAGACAAATGATCGTCGAATTGCCATAAAGTAGCCATCAGGACGGGAAAAGATTAACTGATTGTTGATTGCTAGACAAATGTTTTTCAGGATGTCGTTCCTCCAGTTTATTTATTTTATTTTTTTACAATTCCATTCCTCCCAGCTGAAGGCTGGATGGCGGGCTGCTGGAGAGTCACGAAGACTCTTTTCATCCTATCTAACCTACGGGGAGGGAAACGGAATGAAAGTGACTGAATAAAACCACGGAAAACCTCAGTCAGGATGGCCGAACCGGGTTTGATCCTGGTTCTCCCGAATGATATGTAAGACGGCGAATTCGCCGTCTTACATATCTCGGTGCCTCCAGTTTATTTACTGGTGGGCTTTTAATACTAGCTAGAGATTAGACAATTGAATTTCAGCTGCGAGTATGGTTGAATCTATGTCTAATACTTACTAATAACAGCTACGATGGAACGCCATGGAACGTTTTTCCTTTTTATAGCGTGTTGTATTATCTGTTTCGGAACAGTAGCTCTATCTACTAACATAAGTGAATTGTTCATTTTCTTTCTTGAGAACGGTTGAGGTCATTAGAGGTAGAAATAACTGGGGGCCACGAACGTGAATGAATTTTCCATTCATTTATTCTAAGAGTGATTTCTGGAAAACATGGAAAACTGAAATTTGGTTGGCCGGACGGGGATTCGAACCTGCGTCGTCCTGAATGCAAGGCCAGTGTATTGCCGCTCATCAACACCACTCGGTATCATAAACAGAACATTTGTCGACTTTAATTAATGATTGTTGTAGAAGAACTTATTAATGATTTTTTACAGGTATATACAATTTAAATTCAACTAAATTTAGGGAAAAAACTTATGTTATTGTTGAATTAGCTAATTATTATGTTTTTCTGTTGCCAAAAGCATTACACAATCTAGCATATATTATTGCGCGAAAAATAGTGTTAAACATCAAAGTTTAAAACCAGTGTATACCAGACTAAAAATCTAAACCTAAATTTTACTGGTTTCCATGCTTTCTTTGTATTTTAAGGGTTAAATAAAACGAGTAATACCAATTCGAGACAGCGTTTACCTTACTTGTACACAACATGTTTGGTGCCAGTATTTGGCTCAGCTGAACCACCTCACTTTGAATTTGACGGCCTGGTCGCGGATTTATCCAGCTCGCCGAACAGCGTTAATTTGTTTGTCCTGTCCATCGCTATTGCTGAAAAAAGAACCGATGCCTCTCATCGGCCATCAGACCGAGGCAATACAATGCACTGTGGAGCGCCCCATTCACGGCGAAATGTGTCCTGGGGAATTTATCACTGTCTGTCGCACATGTAACAGGAAGAAGGGTCGTGATAATGCGCGGTGAAAGCGAGTGGTGACTCTGTCGATATCTGTCTTGAAATATTGTACCCCGTGCGATTGCTCCGGTGCTTCGAGTGATTCATAAATAAACACTGACAAGCAAAATAAACAAGATATACATGCAGGGAAAGGCGGGAGTAGCGAGAGATGCGTAGAGGCGTGAAATAAATAACGCTCACCCACATGCTAAAAAGAAATTGAGAACTAAATGGATACAATACAACGAATCATAAAGTTCAGGCAAATTTGAATCGAGGAGGAAGCAAAGCATAACCTGTAAGCTTAACGGTGCATTCGTACTATACAATCTCCGGCTATGGCTAATAAATATACAGAAGGGTTGTTCAAAAAGTAATATCCCACTCTTTTTTTTCTCAGAAATGTGTTATCCAAAATGGTTGAAATTTGGTTGTAATATAAATGAGTTTTAGCAGAAGCTAGTTTTTCTTTTCAGTACTTATATTTTTGCTGCTTGCATTACGCTCTAGTCATTTCCAGAATATGACCATAGTGTTTTATTGAGCCGAAAACGTCTATAAGATAAATAGAAGATGTAATGATGAAATTGCGCATAAATGAGTGACAGTTTCTGTCAATGTAATTTCAATAATGTCATTTTCATATCTTCCTAAAAAGGAAGGATGAAATTTTGTGCCAGTGCCACTCTGACATTTGGGCAGCCAGACGTCTTATTAGACGACATTTTTCGAATTTCCAGATTCTACACTTAAACGGTGTGGGGAAAGATAGTCTTCTCACACCTAAAATCTATTGTTTTAGTATTTCTTCGTTTTTTGTGTTCTATATGTAACATTTTGCTGTTTATTTAAGTTTGATGAGATGTATTTGAAATGATTTTGTTTAGGATATCGAAACAGTTTGTATGTAAACTGAGTGCGGAGTCAGAGTATTCTTTGTCAGTTAGCGGATGTGGTGTGGCTCGCTCACATAGTGGTGGTTAGAACAGTAATTGTGTAATTAATCGAGACAATAAAATAGACGATTGAGTATTTGTGAAGCAAATGATGGCTAATGGATGAACTATATGCAAAAGTGGAAGGAAGTTTTTCTTTGTTTATTGGATTATATTTTAATCATACAAGCAAATTAAGTAGCAGAGGCAGAAAGTTAATATTCCACAGGTTCTGAGGTGAGTTATATCTACTCGAGTCAAATCCAGGAATCATAAAAAGGTCAGTTTCTTACAACGGGATCATAGCTCAGAGAATAATTATCTTACCTCAGTGAACCAAGTATTGTTAAAACTCACTCCGAGCGACAAGCCTGAATTCTAAAAACTCGGAAACGTGATTACGAATTTGAAAAAAGTTTGAAAATTTTTCCCATTTTCTTAAAATGACACGATTTTCGAGCGCGCAATGTACAAGCAGAATTTAAAAAATCGGACACGAATGCGGGGATCACAAAATTATAAAGAGAATAACACTGATAACTCCTGGCCTGAACCTAGAATCAATGCGCTGTACCGCGACGAATGTAGGAAACGTAAGCGTACAGGGACAATTCATGCGGCATCTGATAAGCCTCACTTGTTACGGACGAGAATTGTTCCATACCATCAGAAATTCTTTAAAGTTGGTCAAGTGATTTGGACATAACTACAACGCAAACGAAAAATTGTGCAGATTTTGCATTTAATTTCTAATATAATTTAAATGTTGATCTATTTATCTCACCCTAAAGCTGTTCAATATTCTCCCGTTTTAATCCTACTACATAACATAGTCATCTGCAAACAACCGAACTTCTGAATTTAAACAATTAACCCAATGATTCATTAAAATAATGAATAGCAGTAGTACCAATACATTATCCTGTGAAACTCCCATTTTTACTTCCACTTTTGATACTGCACTTCCAGCCCCAAATCTTTGGTTTCTACCCTTTAAGAATTAATCTACCCAAAAGTCACTTTTCCATCAACTCCAATGACTTTTTTGCCTTATTTCTATCAGTTTATGTCAAATACCTTAGAAATATCTAGTATTACACTATAAATTTGGTCTCCCTTATCCATTTTATCCGAAATATCTTGTATATAGTCTATCGAATGATAAATATCCGGCTGCAAACCCTAGAAGATTTGTTGTCATTTATTCGCCTACACTCGCATATTAAATACCTCTACGGGGAGGAGATGTACAAGAGCGAGACTGATGATAGCTGCTGAGCTAGTTGCCGAAAACTAGTCGCTTTTTAATAAATCCGGCTGCAAATCCGAGATTTGTTGTCATAAATATCCTTGCCTAAAACTAGCTTCAAAATCTGTTTCGTTGCTCAGACATTTCTGATGTCATCTAATTTCCCTACTAATGATGCTTAAACTGATTAGTCTCTAATTTTTTACCATACTTGTCACTACTTTTTTAAGGGTGGGTACTACTATCGCTCTTCTCCGGTCCTATGGTATTAAGCAGTAAGTATCCAGAATCTATCTAAATAACATTTCAAGATAAAGCACAATGTTGCACCTGCTATTTACAAGACAGCTGTAGTAATATAAACATAAGCCCTTTTATGCTTTTTTTAGCTTTCTTAGCTGCTTCATAATATGTTAACCATGAATTTCAAATTCTTTACTCTCCTCATATCTTCTTGTTTCAGCGAGCTCCTTCTCTGATTTACATGCTCTCCATTCTTCAATGGTGGTCCCTAAGGGTCAGTTGCCTTTTTTAAATCCTTAGTAGCTTTTTCTCCAACTGTTCACTTCTCCTCAGTTTTCTAACATACCCATAGAAATTTCTAGATGCATCATTCTGCGGGCCTACTGTGTCTATAGTATTCTTCACAAACCTATCTTTAACTTCCATCTTTGATGCTATTAATTCCTCGTTTAGTTCTTTCATGTGTTCCCATCTTCCTTGTTGCCTTTTAACTCTGGTGTGTTCTTTTCTTATAATCTCTTTAACCTCCAACATTCCCTATTATATTATGTATTTTCTGTATTATTCTTTATTTTATGTTTTGAAATAAACATTTCTTTCCCTAATTCTCATCTCCATTCCCACTTCAGCTGCACTGTACTTGTGCCTTCCTTCCATTTACTGAATCTTATTGTAATGAATAATTGTGTTGATTGTTTACTATCTGAAATTAGATTGTTTGCAGATGACATAATACTGTATAAAAGGATCAAAACGATAGAGGATTGTAAGCAGTTGCAGGGTGATCTGGACAGGATATCTAGTTTGGTTGGTAAACATGGGATGAAGATAAATGCAAAGAAGAGTCAGCTGATTAGATACACAAATAAAAAACAAAAGGTTAATTATGAATATAAGGTGGGGAAAGAATTGCTTGCTGAAGACTTGAAATGTAAATATCTTGGCATTACATTTGATAACAAGCTTAACTGGGCAGGACACATTGGACAGGTGGTAGGAAAAGGTTTCAAAATTCTGCACTTGTTGGAGAGAGTGGTGAGGGGATGCACGAAAGAAGTAAAGGAATTGGGTTACAAAACTTTGGATAGACCATTGCTTGAATATGGTAGTGTAGTATGGGGCCCACATTTTGAGTATCAAATACAGGAGTTGGAGAAGGTGCAAAGAAGGGCTGCTAGATTTGTTTCTGGAAATTATCGCAGAATGCAATCAGTGACAGATATGATAAATGAGCTGGAATGGGATTCATTGCAAGACAGGAGGAGGATGAGTGGGGTAATGGGAGTGTACAGGACGTACACTGGCGATGAGGCATGGAAAGATATTGCAGTAGGTATGAAAAGTAGTTCATGGAAGGGAAAAGATGACCATGACCACAAGCTGGCACTCTATTTCAGGCACAAGGGTGTGGGAAGATTTTCTTTTTTTAGGTAAGGGTGTCAGGGATTGGAATGAGTTACCAAGGGGAATGATGAATAACCTACCGAAAACGTTAAAAGAATTTAAAGTTAAAATTTGTAGAGAGCAAATGTAGGTGAGTGTAGGATAGGGGGAAGTTGGGGGTGTAGGGAAATTGCCACCGGAGCCTGTGCTCCATTGCAATTAAATTAAATTAAATCTTCACGTGAAATATCACTTCACTTCTGAAACATATGCGTCTTTTATAACAGTAACAATTATTATCTTTAATTTTGGCTAATTTTCAAGGTATATTCAAATAATTTCAAATATGTGCGTTTTTTTTATAGTTGCAACCATTTTGGTCACTAGTTTACTGGGTCCCGTAATTTTCAAGAGATATTCAAATAATTCCAAAGCTATAGTTTTCCCAATTCTCATACCAATATCTTTCGTTATGTAACGTAAATTGTAAATAAATTAACTTTAGTTAGATTAATTGTTGTTGTATTTATTTAATTATTTCTCCTAATTTAATTTTCCCGATGCCCAACTTGGGAGGACCAGCAACGGGTAGACGAATTCCAGAGTTGTGACATTTTATCCGAGTGGTGGCTGTCGCCTTAATTAATTTCGCCGTAAGCCTGTCTGCCGGAAGCTGCTTATCTGCCTCTTATTTGGAGTGGAGCTGTCTGCGCTCCTAATCACCAACAGCCATTGCTGGAGGCCACGAGAATCAATTAGTAGCTCAGACCTGCGTGCGGAACGTAGACCTAATTGTCGTCGTGGAGAAAAGACGCTTACGGGTTAGATAATGTGAGATTTAAGCACTGGGACTGGGTGTGAGTCGAACTAGGGGATTTAATTAAATGTAATCCTCTTTATCACTTACTGTGCGCTAAAGAAATAACGTATTGCTGCACCAGAACCCAGTTTATGGCAAGCCTCAACAGCTGAGACTAAGAGAATAATCACACTACGACATTATAAATAACGGATGTAGTCTTCTCGGGAGACTAGCCGAGTGAGTAAGAT
Source organism: Vandiemenella viatica (assembly GCA_031002005.1). Lineage (NCBI taxonomy): Eukaryota > Metazoa > Arthropoda > Insecta > Orthoptera > Morabidae > Vandiemenella > Vandiemenella viatica. The sequence goes on along the minus strand of JARYHS010011408.1, from coordinate 273,335,470 downwards.
GTTTCCACACGATATTTCGGCGATCTCAGACTCCGTCGCCATCTTCTGGTGAAGATGGCGACGGAGTCTGAGATCGCCGAAATATCGTGTGGAAACATCTTACTCACTCGGCTAGTCTCCCGAGAAGACTACATCCATTCTCAACGCCGAGAAAGACTTCGTTCCTATATTATAAATAACGTCTCAGCCATAAGAATCTACCTAGTGCGAGTTTTCCATTCTAAGGGTTTTGGTTTTCTGTACACATATTATGTATTAAATAATAGTCACATAAAAATTATTTATTTTTCATACATACTGGCGGAAATGTAAAGTGATACACCGAGGCGAAGTTGATATACGAGGGGGTACCCCGCAAAATAGGAATTATTTTTTAAAAGCTATATCTTTTCAAATTTCTTACAAAACAAAGTTATCCTCTTCAAAATACTCTCCATTACAACGAAAACATTTGTCCCACCGGTGCTTCCACTGTTCGAAACATTTTCTGTAGTCATCTTCATAAATGGCTGACAGCTCCTCCATCGTTATTTCTTGACCTCTTCAATGTTGTCAAATCAGTGTCCTTCCATGCCCCTTTTCATGCGTGGAAATAAAAAAAAGTCTCACGGACCCAGGTCAGGCGAGTAAGGTGAGTGTGGCAGCGGAACCATGCATTCTTAGCCAAAAGCTGCCTAACAGAGACAGCTGTGTGTGCAGTTGCATTGTCGTGGTGGAAGAACCAGTCTCCTGTCTGCCACAAATCGGGTCTTTTTTGACGAACGCTGTCGCGTAATCTTCTTAAGACTTCCAATAAAAAGTTTTATTGACGGTTTGATTGACGGTCTGATTTGGGGAAACAAAGTCTGATTGAACTACGCCCTTGGAATCAAAATAGCAAATGAGCATTGTTTTGATGTTTGATTTGACTTCATGACATTTTTTTTTGACGGGGTGAAAATGACGTCTTCCATTGGCTTGATTGTTGCTTTGTTTCTGGGTTGTAACCAAAGCACCATGACTCATAGCCAGTAATGACCTATGACAGAAAATTCTTATCAATTTCAAGCTGTTGTTTCAAACCACGATAGCTTTCAACTCGACATTCTTTTTGATCGGCAGTCAGAGCCCGAGGAACAAACTTGGCAGCAACCCTTTTCACTCCCAAATCTTTAGTTAAAATTAGATGAACGGAGCTCCAAAATAACCCACTAATCTCTGACAGTTGATCAATTGTCTCTTGATGGTCTGACAGAACAAGCTCTTCGAATTTTTTCAACATTTTCGTCTATTCGGGCAGTTGATGAACGTCCATAACGAATTTTGTCATCAATCGACATGTTGTAATTTTTAGACCGAGCGAACCATTCGTACTCTTGAGTTTTTGCCATATTGTCTTCTTGTAAAGTGTTTTAAACATTAAAACAATTTCAGCAACATTTTTACTTAGTAGAAAACAAAATTTCACAGCTGAACGTTATTCATTTAAACTTACCATTATCACAAACGAAACAATAATATAACAGTGCTAGCAAACAACATTCACTGCAGATTAACAGAACAAGTCAGGTTAACAACACAGGCGGCACTGAATTGACAATGAGTTTCGCAATAAAGGCCTTGAGGCAGAATCGCATGATACACAATCTCCGCCCAAGGCTATTCCGGTTTTTTTTGGTGCCCCTTTGTAAATTTATAAAGTTTGGCTGCAAGTATCCTGATATGAAGCGTATTATTTGATTAAAAATGAGAATTATTGGGCCACTTATTATAAAAATTTGATATGCTTTTTAGCATATAAGCGGTGAACAAATGTCGTCCACCAGTTCTTGATGACCATATATCGCAAAGCCAAGAATGACGACCCTGTACATCCAATTGTATGACTTTCAGAGAAGTTGGATAACTTGCATGTTTGAAATGGTGCACTATATTGAGATATCTCAGGAAGGATTGGCCGTAATGCAATGTCAGTACAGGGGCTTGTTACATAGTGGACGCAAGAAGGCTCTAGTAATCGTAGGGCTCGCTCCGGTCCACACGGAAGGACAATAGCACGTGAAGCCCGCCAAATTGTTGTGATGGCTGCTGTTGATAGACGAGTGACAGCAGCCCAGATCCGACCTGTGATTGCAGAGGGAGTCGCCGCACGGACAATTGTAACTTGATTGCTAAAAGCTCGGTTACACTCTCGGACCGCTGCGCATTGTGTTCTGTTAAACCGATTTCATTGCCAGCAAAGTCTAAAATAGTATAGTGGAAAACCCACGCAAATGACATACAATTGTGTTTAGTTACAAGTCCCCGATTCTGTCTATGGCAAAGCGATATCGACAAAATGTACGCAAGGGTGGTGTAGAAAGAGTCAATCCTGCTGTGATTACAGGTTCAAACCCCTTGTTCGTCATCTGTTTCGTGTCGATGGCAGTATCAGATACATCAAAGGCAACATAAAATTCAAATGGAACTCGGAATGGAAGAGCTCACTTACGATCAAAGGCGAACATTACGGGCGCATTCACCCAGAAATACCCTCCATCAATGGTATGAAACACATAAAAGACCCCGCAGACTCAGCACTTGTATTGCTAGATCAAAACTCAACCATGGCTGTTTCAAGCAACATCTTTACATATTACACGTTGTAGACTCTCCCAACTGTCCCTGTGGGGAAATTGAAGATACTCGTATAAACCACCTCCTATTTGGCTGCCGATTGAAGAAGTTGGAAATTGACCATTTCTTAGATACCCTCATGAAAGTAGGAATTCCGTTGCCCACTTGCGCTACTTCACTCCTTGCATCTGATGATTATACGGTTTATAGATTTTGTATCTGCATATAGAAAATATAGGTATTACAATTTAAATCAATTGTAAATAACATGCACTTAATGGTATGATATTATTATTGATAAATGACTGGTGGTATTCGGTAATACAAAAATGTCTAATGCACTATCTACAATTGTTATATTATTGATGTTCTTGCGTAAAACGAGAATGGTAATTTTATGTAATTATTATTGGTATTCTATTGATGTTATTCTGTATAATGAAAAGAGCCAACTGCATGATATTATTATTGTTATATTGATAATACGAGATGTTAAATTGTAAAACGAAGGTGGCTGTATGGGTACAAGCCCAAATGCCAACAAAATAAATGAAAAAAAGGTAGTTTTTCCGCCAATGCGATGACTTTGTCATTGCTGATTATAGGTCTGACTGAGGGTATGACAATAAATGTAACATAGTTTTGATCTCGCCGCAGGAACATGTGGTATCTGGTTGTCCTGCCAAGTATCCCCAAGAAGCAGCGGCCAACTCCAACTGCAAGTCTGTTCATTGACTACCAGTGGGCCATGGTTGGAGGGGGGGATGAATTACGACAGCAGGATTGTTGGTTGCTTTTTAAGGCACAACGACAGCGCACGGCAGAAAACTGTGGTACACACTTTTTATACCCTTCATTTCCACCATCCAAAACGATATTTTCAAACAGGATAATTCCCGCCCTCATACTGCGGCCATCACAGCACAAGCCTTGCCAGGGATTCACCGCCTAGTCTCCAGATCCATATAGCATGTCTGGGATGTCTTGGGTAGACACACATTAAGTCACAGAGTCACCAGCACAAACTGTACAACAATTGACTGCATAGGTCATGCAGGTATGGAGAGACATTCCCCGAGAAGACATCGAACATTATTGATCAACCATCAAGGAACCAAGAACAAATAGGTGTTCATGGTGGGACTCTTCTTACGAACACATGTATCTGAAGGGAATAAACTAGACCTGATCTACTATCATTTATCACTCTGAATGTGACCTGGATATATTTAAGAAGGATACTAAAATTCCACCATTTCTGTTTGTAACACTTTCCATTTCCGCCAGTCTAATAAAAATTTAAGAAAGAATAAATAACAAGTGATTTTTAAAAGGAGTCAGTCATTATTCGTTTCGAGAAATTTTCTTTCAAATCGTATATTCAAACACACAATTTTTAGTTAAAAAAAAGTTGATCTTGAAAACCAAACAGTTACAGAGAAGAT
>JARYHS010011408.1:273246799-273330430 GCA_031002005.1 Vandiemenella viatica | reverse complement strand
CTTGACAGAAATTTTATAGAAGTATCAGTGTTAGTTAGAAACAAAGAGAGAGATGATAGTTTTACTACTTCCATCTTCCAGATTTAAAATGTGGAACCGCTAATTCACATTGCAGACGGATTTTTTTATTTATTTACTGTTTCTTAATTATTATTATTACTACTAAAACTGTTGCTACTGCGTTCAAGTTTAGCTTACTTTCTAAATATGGTATGATGAAAACAAAATTAAGGTGTTAATATTCCGCACCATTAATTTTCTGGAATAGTTTATTTATATTTCGTGACTTAGTTTACCTTTAGAGTTCATTCGTAAATGCTCTTTCTACTTACCGTTAACCTTTATGTGTATTTGTCACACGCACAGTTCTATAACGCTGCAGCATTAGAAAGTGTAACTAAGTCCATTCAAACTCTCTATTGGTTTTCCGTGCGTTATTTAGCGATTCTTTTCTGTATTCGCCATATAATTGCGTTTGCTAGCGAATTGTTAACTGTTTATTCGAGGAAAAAAAAATACGCAACGGTTATCAAAATTACGAAAAAGTGTTCCCATCTCTCTATAATTAATCAATTTGGTTATTTAAATAATTATTATGACCAGAATGGTGATATTCGTGATTATTTTTACTGCAGAACTCCGAACTTTCCCTTTGAGCGTCTGCGAATTTCTTGCTGCGCGGGGCTCATTTTTTTAGTCTTGGGTAAAGTGCTGGGTATGAGAGGTCTATTTTATCATGAATTTAGTGTACCACCTACCAGTTATGCTGTCCCATGCGGTATTCGTGTCTAGAACGAAGCATAATCGAAAGGCGAGGGGTCTCTCGAATTCTGTCCCCGACTGTACAGGGTCATCAGCGAATTCTATTTTAAAAAAAATCATTTCAACATGTCCACCAACATACGTCACCAGGGGAACTTATTACAGGCGCTAAAAGTTCTTGAGTTAATGATATCTTTCTTGTAAGTTTAATTATTAAGCCAATTATTTCTAGTGGATATTATTTCTGTGAGAGGATGGAGTATTCAAAGGCAGGCACATACTCACTTTGACTGATTTCGTTCTGATGACTGAATCACAAGATGTTCAACCACACGTAAAATTGCTGATTTATAAATTATATCTCAGGCAATTATCTATATAGTAGACAACTAACATAAAAAATTTATCAAAACAGCCTCTTTGTGTGCTATAGTTGTATCTGCGGCATAGAACATTGTACCGTATTTCTCTGCATGAACCGTTTGTAGATGCACGTGTTGTGGAACTGGATCGCAAGTTTGTAGAATTTTATTAGTAAGTGCACCCGTTATTTTCAGCCAAGAAAGACATGTATAATATTCTGTTCGTGTAGTTGATAGCAAATATCTGGTTTAAAGCTTCTTACCTAATTTTAAATTTGTCATTGAACTACTGTTTTTAATTCAGGATTTACTTCTCGTTACTGTCGGCTTCTTTAGAGGTGGGAGGTGCTTGTGGGCACGGAACAGTAAGTATTCGGCCATGGCCTTCTGAAGAATCCACACCAGTATTTGCCTGGAGTGATTTCAAGAAATCTGGATTGGGCGGGGATTTAAACCCGAGTCCTCCCGAATGAGAGGCCCGAGTGTTACTGCTCACCACCATACTCGGTAGGATAGGTCAAGAGAGACAACTCTGGTTAAATGTGGGGTGTCACCATAATTCCACCTAGATGAGATCAGACGCTATCCAGCACCCTTCTGTCCACAACTATCGGATGTCAACTTACAGTAATTACAGTTCTGTTAAACAATGTAAGCCAGTTGCTGGCTCCTATACTTTCTGTAACTTTTGTTATAGAAAGAAGTTTGACAGCCGTCGGAATTCAGTAAGGACTGTCGACTGTCTGAATGGCAGCTCAACAGACGACCGTTTATTTCCTTCCTTCCTTTATTGTCCCCGCAGCTGACTTGACTGCAGTTAAAAAGTTTTGTGGCTGTCTCTTCGCGACGGAGGAATTGAGACAAACTGAGCCTGCTGGCGACATATTCCCTGCTCCCTTCTAAACAAAACTAAACTGTGGCGGTGTTCGGTGATTCGCAACCCGGGCCATTACCGTGGATTAAAAACATCCGGCACTTCGCAACCAACGGTCTAAAAGACGATATCGGTGTTTCGTAACCTGTGAAGCAGTATAATAAATAATAATTTTGTGATTTCCTGAAACATTTATTTAGTTGTCAAGAACCACGCGCGAGGAGGAAAGGGGCACAACAGTATATAACATTGTAATAAGTAGTTGGTGAAATTCCACACACTCAGGGACGTTGGGAGGTTTCTCATTTACCAGCATGGGAAATGTTTCAGGAACATCCCACGGTGCAACATGCTCTAAACCGAAATACCATTTGAACCATTCTCCCACCTTAGATTCTTCGGTCAAATATTCACGACCAACTGTTTCCATAATTTTTTTTTCGGTACCACGACTGTCCCAAATGAAATGAGCACCCCCACATCGAACATAAAGCAAAAACTGTTCTGAATGCATTGTGCATCGCAAGTTCAAAGTATACAGTGATACAATGAGGGTTGAAAGCTACCCCACTTTCTTCACGCAAACCTATTTTAATGAACATTAAATGAATTCAACAATCGGTGTGCACTTTTTCTTCACTTTTCCCAGGCAAACACAACAGCTATATTTCTTCAATTTCACGATCTCTTAGAACATCATGGTTGTGGGATCCAGATTTTTTCACTATGTCATTCACGGCACTTTTAGTCGTCACCAACACTTCATACCGTCTTTTGTACGACTTGCACACATTCACAATACGTTACCATTAACTTAGGTTTCTTGTTTTTATAAAATGGTCACTTTTCCATTAGCAACGCCGTTGATCGTTTGATCGACACATGTACTATTGGAGACGTTGTGTGATAATGTGATGAAGAGTATACAGGCGAACAGAACTATGATCCCGTGTTTACCTTATCCGGGTTGCGAATCTCCTTGTTTACTTGTGTTGCGAAACACCGCGTCAATCTGACCGGCGAGAACAATAGCAGGTTGCGAATCACAGCACGCCCAACTGAGGATGGATCCTGGGGTTGTTTGCAGCAAGTACATTTTTTCTCAATTGGAACCCATCAAACAGCGCGACTTAGAAAAATCAGCTAAAAATCGTGTTGCCAAGAAGTATACTTGAGTCAAGGAACAGAAAGGAATTCGGCCATGGCCTTTTAAGTGACCACCCCGGAGTTCGTCTTTAGTGACTTGGGCTAACATAGAAAACCAAAATCTGGATGGCGGACGAGGATTCCAACTCACCTCCTCCCGAATGTGAGGCCCAGATCTTTACCACTCACCCTCCACGCTTGGTGGCAAGAAGTTTTTCTTTAATTTTTTAATTTTTTTATTTTTACTTCTTGCTTTACGCCTCGTCGACGTCGAGGTCATTAGAGGTGGGATGGGATTGGGGGACAAGGAATGGGAAGGAATTCGGTCATGGCCTTTTTGAAGGAAGCATCCCGGCATTCGCCTGGAGTAATTTGAGGAAAACATGGAAAACCCAAATCTGGATGTCCGGACGAGGATTCGAACCGGTGTCCTCCCGAATGCGAGGCCAGAGCGTTAACCACTCACACACCACACTCGGTGTGGCAAGAAGTATAGGTTATCCAATTTGTAGACCACCTGTGGTTCTGGCAGGAGTAGAGCTTGTAACGTATTTATATGTAACGTCTCTATTTTGTATGATACTTAAAATATATTTATATACTTTATTCCCTCTTATTTCCAGCACCAGACCAGTATATAGAGATTTCCTTAACCCCTCTTTGTCCGGCGCTGGTTTAATATGATACTCACGCTGAAAAATCAAATTATTATTATTCCAATTCTTATCACATGTAACGAGCCGCGCTGTCGCCACGTTACAAGGTGCATTTTTATTATATATGTAATAATATAAGAGTAATTTACATAAATCTTGGGCGACCACGTGAATAGATTTTTGTTGTAATTTTATAAAGTACGCAAGATTCCAAGTGAGGACTGTAATGAAATGGTGAACTTATACAGTGTATCGTAGCAAAGCGAATATTAAAGAGTTATTGAGCTATGTAGGCTTGAAGCTAATCTTGGTCTTTCCAAACCTTGGCGACAAGAAGTCGCGGATTTGGGATTTGCCAGACCACACACTCTGCTCCGTAGGGATAGGCGGTCAACAAGATTACTCACCGGGCGGGAAATGCCAGAGTCGTCCCCGAACTTAGCCGAATATGTCCGACCTCTGTTCGATACGCTGGCCAAATCACGTATCAGGGATATCACGTGACATTAGGTGCCGACCTGAAGATCCAATCAAAATGAGCGTATAACTCAAAATCCTGGGAATTTTTGTTGTATGTGAGCTTCGAGACCCCACGTTCCGAGTTGGCATCCGCTAGGACTAGATGTGCGACAAGGAAAGTGCTCGCCGCGCTGTCGCGCCAGGCGGGCCGAGTGCCCCACCGCACTCGGCTTTGCCGGCGGCAGTAGCGGCCACGTTGACGACCCGGCTAACGGAAACGGACTTGGCAACGGATATGAATAGGACGGCTACGCAAGATGGTACGACAACCTGGCAACCGAACTCGGATTCGAATATGGATACTACTGGGACCATCCACACAACGCAATCGACAACCGGGCCTGCCCACGGACTTGACTCCCGCGCAACTAAGCGATGCACCTCACCGCTCCTCGGTGGTAAAGCGAAGATGTCGAGGAGTGAGAAGAGAGCCAGCCATAGTAAACTCAGCATCCCTGTGTCGCAGCTCGCCACGACCAGCAAAGACAAGAAGGCGGGAAAGAAGAAAGTCATCGGTGCCTTCAGTTTCCCGGAACCATCCGCCACTTTCCCGTTTCGCGGTAAATCCACGAACAAGAACAGAAAAACAAGTTCAGCTGGGGACCAAACAGACGGTGCAGGGTTCACGGAGGCGCGTCGCACCTGTAAACCTCCGCCTACTCTAGACCCTGGCAGAATTGAACTCAGCAACCCATATGACGTGCTGATCCAGGAAGAACCAGAGCAGCATCATCAACAACAACAGCAGCAGCAACAAACACAGCCACAGCAGAAGCTCCAGCAGCAACAACAGCAGCTACGGCAGCAACACCAGCAGCACACAGCAGCCACAGCAGCAACAACAGCAGCCACAGCAGCACAGCAGCAACAACAAGCCGCAGCAGCAACAACAGCAGCCGCATCAGCAGCCGCAGCAACAACAACAGCAGCAGCAGAGCTCCAAACAGCAGATCCCGCCCATCGTGGTACAGTACCCCAACACATACAAGGAACTGTACCAGATGGTGAAAGGAACACTGAACGGGCGGCCTTTCCAAGCCAAGTCCGCCGGTGGAGATAAAGTCAAACTGACATTATCCAACACTGAAGATTACCTGGACGTCACCGCAGTGCTGCAGCGGAGGAAAATACCTTATTATACATTCCCGTCCGCGGCGGAAAAGTTACTGAAGATCGTCGTCCGTGGCATGCCCTCGAACATGCCACCGGAAGATATCAAGGAAGAATTAGAGGAGCTGGGACTCGACATAAGAACAGTAACACAACTAAAGAGACCTGGCGGCTCTGAAGTAATGCCTCTTTTCCTTGTGGTGCTTCCAGATCGGCCTCAAAACAGGAAAGTGTTTGAACTGGAAGTACTGATGTCCCTACGGATTAAAGTAGAAAAATTGAGGTCCTCCAATGGCCCAGTTCAATGTTATAATTGTCAGGCCCTGGGGCATGTTGCGAGACATTGCAACATGCCCCCAGTGTGCGTCAAGTGCGCAGGGGCGCACCTGTCCAACGCTTGCACCATGAGGAAGGGTGAAAACGCCCCGACATGCGCTAACTGCAAAGGCAGCCATGTCGCGAGCTATAAGGGGTGTCCAGCGTTCAAACGCGCCCGAGATAGACAACGGGGTGTCACCTCTACCCAGACAAACAAGGAGCAGAAGAAGACGAACGCAGAGAAGAAGGCGGAAGAAACACCTGCCCAGGAATCATCAGCTACCAACCAACACAGGCGCCAACGAGAAGATAAGAATAACGCCCAGAACCCACCTCAGAAGAATGGCAAAGGCCAGCAAAAAGGAAGCAAGAAGAGTGAGGCACAAATGCCAATCGACCACTCGGAAATCACCTCCTTTGCTGAAGCCGTCACTGGTCAAAGTCAACCCAAGGGAAACAAAAAACCTGCAGCCAACAAGAGCAGCCATCCCAAACCTGGCCAACAATGCCAAAATTGTAACCACAACAGAAATTCTTCTGATTCTGCGAATGGAGGGACGATGGACCAAATGCTAACAATAGTAGGCAACCTTTTCAACATGGTGACAACGCTTCTCACTAAATTCGACCAACTAGCCGCGGACATAGCAACCGCAGTTAAGACGGCCCTAACAACCGACAACCCTGGCAACCTTTCTCCCCACAATGGCTAGAACGCATATACAAGGACTAACCATGTGCATTTGGAATGCTGACGGCATCCACTCACAAATTGGTGAGTTCAGACAATTTCTACGAGACGAGGATATAGACATATGCCTCGTGTCTGAGACACATCTCAAACATGGCCTCAGAGCCACAGTTGCCAACTACTGCTGCTACCGGCAAGATCGACCAACAGCCGGAGGCGGTGTTGCAATTTACATCAAACACGGCATCCCTCATCATGAGCTGCTTTCGCCCCAGACAGAGCAGCTGGAAACAAAGGCTATCGAGGTGCAAACCAGTAGCGGGCCAGTCACGGTGGTCTCTGCCTACAGACCACCGAGCAGAAGACTAATCGAAGATGACTTCACCCAAATATTAAACTTTCGAGGCAAACTCCTCATAGGGGGAGACTTAAATTCTAAACACACTGACTGGAACTCCAGAGTGACCAACACTGCAGGGCAGCAACTACACAGAATTGCACGTCGGCACAACCTACTAGTCTGGGGACCAGAGCAGCCTACACATCATCCTTGGAATGGTGGTAGACCGGACGTCCTGGACATCGTTATGACACGAGGAATCACTGGTTACGTCTCCACCACCACGATGAACAGGCTATCCTCAGACCACTCGCCGGTCATAATTGAAATCGACCTCGGCCCCTGGAGACCAGCCACTATAAATCATCCCAATTACAAATCAACCAACTGGGACAGCTTCCGAGCAGATGTAGCGGAATCCATGATAAGACTGCGACCTATTGACGCCATGAACCTTGAGTCAGCCATCAAACAGGTCACAAAAACCATCTTAGACACTGCAAACAGAGCCACGCCTCCAGCGGTCGACAGAAGTCAATCGCGCCAACTACCTCCACACCTATTGGCGCAGATCCGACACAAAAACAGAGTTGCCAGAGAATGGCACCTAACCAGACGTCCCGACACCAGACGCCTACTCAATCGGCTGCAGCGAGAGCTGAAGGCGGCGATCCAAGATCACCGCAACAGAGAATGGTCCGCACGCTTAGCCACCCTCCAAATTAGTGACGGTACCTTATGGAAAGAAACAAGGCGTTTCACCAAGAGGAAAACAAAAATACCACCGCTGCACGGTGAAAGGGGCATAGTGTTTAGCGACCAGGACAAAGCAAATGCACTGGCAGATCATTTTGAGCGGCAATTCAGATCCGCTCAGGACTATGATGAGGATGAAATTGCGGACATCCGTCGTCGACTGACCAGATTCCTCTCAGTTGATGATGAAGACTACACCATAGACGAAATAACACCTGAAGAAGTTCGCAGCATTATAAACCGGCTTCATCCTAGGAAGGCTCCTGGGATCGACAATATTAGTAACCAACTATTGAAAAATCTTCCCCAACAAGTCGTCGACCACATCACTGATATATTCAACATTATCATAAGCAGCCAGCTCTTCCCTCGCTGTTGGAAACGGGCCACGGTGGTTGCAGTACCAAAGCCGGGGAAAAACACCCTCTTCCCCCAAAATTATCGACCAATCTGTTTGCTTTCGTCAATTAGTAAGGTACTAGAACGACTTGTACTCAAGAGACTGGAGGCCCACATTAACAGGGAGCATATAATCCCTGATTATCAATTTGGATTCCAAAGGGGTCACTCTGCAACACAGCAAATCATGAGAATCGTCGAGCGTGCGACCGCGGCCTATAACCACAGAGGTTATTGCCCGCTAGTTCTTCTGGACGTGGCCCGTGCGTTCGATTCAGTTTGGCACAGTGGGCTGTTATTCAAGCTTTACACACAGGGCATCCCGGCCCCCTGGTAAAGCTCATCAAAAGCTACATTTCTGGGAGATCCTTCCAAGTACGAGTCGGCAGCGGCATCTCATCTCGTAGACCAATCAACGCCGGTGTACCACAGGGGTCGGTACTCGGCCCAGTGTTATACAACCTATACACTGCCGACATACCGGCCCCTGCCACAGTTCGCACAGCCCTCTACGCCGACGACACGGAATTCTTCACCGCACACAGGTGCAAGGTCGCAGCAATTAGGAGGCTCCAGGAGGTCCTTCAACAAACAGAAGCTTGGGCGAGGAGATGGAGGATCTTGCTCAACACCGCCAAGACGCAGGCAATATTATTCACGAGACGCCTGGGGAAGCGTGATCGGGATAGACACCATACACCAAACCTGCACCTCAACGGGGAAGATATCGTATGGTCACCTACAGTTAAATACCTCGGCGTAGTCCTTGACTCTCGCCTGACGTGGCAAAGACACACGCAAGAGGTAAGAAGGAAAGTGGCAACTAGGCTTCAAGAACTCTACCCCCTGCTGAACAGGGACAGTGCCTTGTCAGCCAGCACCGGCGTCAACATCTATTGCAGTCTCGTGCGCCCAATCCTTGAGTATGCATGCCCAGTGTGGGGGTATGCGTCCAAGACTAGCATCAAACGGCTGCAAATAATGCAAAACCGCGCACTTCGGCGTGCACTACATGTGCCATGCCGGTTCCCTACAGCCCCCTTGCATGAAGCCGCAGGGATACCATTACTCTCGGAGCGAATCCTCAAAGTAACAAGAACATTCTACAGAGCCGCCAGAAAATCACTGAATCCCATCATAGCCAATTTGGGACAGTACTCGACCACGTTTGACAAGCACAAAAGGCCCCTGTCAATAGTGACAGACAATTAAAATATCTCAGAGCGAAAACAAAGACACACCAACAGTAATGATACGCATCTTGTAACATTGAAGGAAATGTCAAAAGACAAACACTTCACAAAACTGCAAAATAAAGTAATTTTGCAGAAAATGCTCGGGGTGTGTGTGTGTGCTTCGAGACTACAAATGGGCGGAGCGAGAAATTTCCTCGTGGACCGAGGAGCGAGGAGCTGGACATTCTAACTTCGATCGTCGAGTCCAAGCTATGCGAGCCTAGTCTGAGGTTGACTTGGAAAGTTGACGTCTTTCGCCAACTGCTGCTGCCGGCTTGATGGAGCAAGCTTATCGCAGCAACACAGCCGGTAATGCGATGATGCGCATTGTCAGACCAGAGATGCCTATAGCCGACTTGTGAGAGAATCTCACATATCGTGGGTCCGCTACAGTCACCGCAGACATCAGACGCAGGACTACAATGGTAATTTATTACGACCAAGCCATCTGATTGTGCATTCCGTGAAACAGAACCCGTAAGCGATTTTGAGAGGATAGGTCCATGTTCTCACTTTGTAATTGTAAAAACCCCTGAGCTAGCGGCACAATTTGCCAGAACTAGTTATTTTCGAATGATATATTGTTCATTCTGGCGCCCATGATTTTCTTTTTAACTGTAAAGTCACAGTATTATGATACCTTTGGCTGAGGTCGTCATAACTTGTATTTTTTATTGTTTCCAATTGTCATTATTTCTTGCATTTGATTCTGAGATATATTTAAAAGTAAATATATAATTGTTTGCTTGCTCATGACGGCTAATTGTAACTCTGAGCGTTGCTTTTATGACTTTGCCAATTTGTGTTAATGTTAACGGTAAATTCGCTCGGACTTGTAATCGCCAGTGATAAGAAAATAAATGTCATATTGTGACAATTTTCCTGAATTCCAACTAACGTCGAAATTCTTGCAAAATTAATAAATTTTCACTCCTTCATAAAAATTAAAAATCCACAATTATTAATCATAAAGGTATGAAAGATAATTGTAACGTGGTTTGCCCACCAAGGCACCCACCACATAATTTCCACCCACCACACACATAAACTCAAATTAATTCCTTTGTCTATATCTACATATATCTCAATCTAAAATCAAAACACTTCCTACTTATCTAATCACTTAAATATTTTTTTATTTAACAAACAATTCTCTTTTCTCAAGTCATATAACATTATCTTTATCCATAACCCTAAACCTTCTGTCCTCAGGCTAATGTTTTACTATTAATAATCCCGCCAGGATTCTTGTGGCTTCTCCAGTGAGCCAAACTGTTTCATCTCTTCTTTCAAACTTATTCATTCCAAAAAACCAAAACTCGTCCTCTCCATTCAAATCTTCTCTTCAACAACTCACTCTTGACTCTTCTTTTATTTTCAGAGATCTCATTATTCATCTTGTTATTCTTTGACCTTTGAACTTAAAAAATTCCGAGTTAATACACACCATTACAATTTATTAAATAAAAAATTGTTTAATTAATGTAAAATCACACAAATGTGAGGTTGTGTACCTCACAAGCTCCATCAGTTACTTCCGTGACCTTGGCAATAAAACTTTAGGCGTACAGTAAACTCTGTGGTTACATTTATTTTTACTTGGTTCCAAACATTCAGTCCCAGGAAGAACCCTTCTAATTCACTTCAATTTAAAACCAAGCCTGGTAAGGGAGCGGTTTAGTTTCGCGATTGTTATTCTGGTGGACGGGTGTTCCATTCCCACTCTCACCATTTAAATTTAGATTTACTGTGGTTATCCGAAATTACTCCAGGTGAATTTCCGGATGTTTACTCCGCAAAAGCTGTAGCTGATTTTCTTCGCGTTCCTTGTCCAGAACTTCTTTTACGAACCACAGGAATACCCGCTCGCCCCCCCCCCTCCCACCTCCCCCCATCTCCCGTCATCCCTTTTTGGAGAACTACTGTTGACAGGACTAAATTACTGTAATTTCAGGAATGAAAATGCCACCTAATTTAGAAATTTAAAAATGAAGGATGTCGCTAGGTGAAACAACAATAAATATAAAGTTATCTATTATGGTATTCAACGTTGATGGTATTTAATAATCATCTTTACAAATGCTTTTATAATCAGTCATTAAGAAGATTCTCATGCAGAATTCAATTAATATTTATGTAAGTACAGAATTTAGCTGTTTATAAAAAATAACTTTGACGAGATTAACTTAACGGTTTCATAGTTATTATTATTAGTCACAAAATGCAAAACATTTGTCATAATAAAGAGTTTTTACATGCAAAATAAACCAAGTCGCACTAAACTAACATTAATACAGTTTTTTAGATAGTTTACATTGTTACCTTTAAAAAGGTTTTACTGCGTTAAGAGAAGTAGAAGACGATTAGAAATTGCGTTTTAGGTGCTTGTAAGAAATAAGAGGAGCAGAATTTTTCATTAGAAAGTGCTTCAGTGGATGTATTGGCTAACTGTGTGAATCGACAATCGCGTTTATCTTAGTGGGATTAATGGACTGTACCATGGAGCAGTCAGTTATCGTTTCCTGCTCCGACTGGATTCCGTTTTCTCACCGTAAAGGTGGAGTTTGCCATTAACAATGCTGCAAATCACTCTGAATGGATCGCAAAGAGAGTAAACTCTACAGTCTCCTGTTCTTGAGGGTTCAATTAGCATTCGAATGCGACTGCTAAGGACAGAAGTTTGGAGGAAACGTGAGGGCAATGGCTAGGAGGGTGTTTAGTATGCGCGGGAGGATTCTGCTAGAGAGCGAGTCTAATTCCAACCCTTTCCGCTATCCACTCCTCCCCTTCAGCTTCTGTTAATGGTTCTTCCTCTACTTGTTGCAGCTCCGGAACGGTGTCTGGTCAGAATTCTTTAGAAAGAAGGAAGAAGAATTTTATAACTGGAACGAAGGATGCTACTCGTAGATAGAAAATGTGAAACTATAATACAATTGCATCCGCTGTTTTTTAGTACTTTTATGCTTAAGACGACAGTGAGAATAAAAAATCATTATTTTTGCTTAGGGTTGCGTACTTGTTTATTGGGTTACTACGGAAATGTAGTTGAAAAGATAGTCCCAAAATAAAATCAAGCTACACACACACACACACACACACACACACACACACACACACACACAGAGCGAGAGAGAGAGAGAGAGAGAGAGAGACTTTAGAATTACGATGCAATATCAAACGCTAACATAAATTTCATGTGCATCCTATCATGTTTTTTTTTTAATCCGCAGTTTTTTCTATAATAATTTTGTTGTTATCTCTCAGAAACTAGAAAATGGAAAGTGGTGGATCTATGATAAGATCTAAAGGTGTTAATATGGGTTATCTGCTCTGTGATTTTGACTAGTATTACACCTTCGTGTGAGTGGAGACTTTCCCGGCGTATCGATGCAACAAAATCTTCTCGGGTGTCCAGCCGGATGGTGGTGTAAAAACACGACGTTTCGACAGCTGACTCTGCTGTCTTCATCAGGTAACTTGTAGTTGTTCTCACCATCCAGCTGGACACCCGAGAAGATTTTGTTGTAGTATTACAACTGTCATATACCTTTGTTTTGTTCTAGTTGAATAGCCTAGAACGGTTAGGTGACGGGGATTCTACAAAACGATACACCTCTGCTTAGCTGCGTTAAGCGGCTGACATAAAATGCTTCGCTGGTTGAAACAATCTCAGGAAAAGTAAATTCATGTTGTAATGATTCGGTGACGGGATTTCTCACCAGCTGCGCCATCTGCTCCCGTTATCGCCGCCTAGCCTAACGCGGTAATCCTACCGGGTATTGGGAACTAAAGTGGAATCAGAACCACGGAACTTATCTGGCGCTCTTCACATTGCACAGCATGCTGTGCCAGAGGTGAAGGTAGGAAAATTCCTGCCGAGACAGGGATACGAACCGGGGACCTATCGATCTGTAGTCAGACGTCTTAACCAAGGAGCTACGAGGTGTATAATTTTTTACTGGTTCCTCCAAAGATGCCATGGCTGAATTTTTTCTCGTTCCTTGGCCTCAGTCCCTCGACTGCGGCATCGTCGAGGCGTAAAACCATAAGAAAAAGATAAAAGACTTCAATGCCACTATAATTTAGGTAGTCATATTTCTTCTAAGTATGTGTGAAATGTTCTCGGCCTCGGTTTTGGGGAAAGCGTCAGTTCGAAGGGACTTTTTAATTCGATCTCCGTCTGCACTCTCCGGAAGTTGGTGACTGTTTTCTAAATGTCACCGCAATTTGACGCATTCCCTTGGTTTCAGAAAACATCAAATCGAATGTACGATGTAGCGTTGCCGTCATGTTTAGTTGACTACCTCGCACCTGACAGTAACTTCAATGCCGTATCCGACAAGGTGGTCGGTATGTTTGGTTGATAACCTCGCATCTGACAATATTTTCACTGGTGTGTCCGACAAGGTGGTGCTGGCCTGCTGGAGTCGGCTGAGCTGCTGCAATATTGCTGAGTGCACTCAGGAGGATTGGCCACCTCTCGCAGATTACCTCGGGTCGCATTCCAGACGGCTGCCGCTCACCTTACTGTCCAAACAGTCGTCAGACGCTGAATACAGCCTATTGTCCTGTCCCTCGAGCAACTTGCTCAGATAACGATAAAGGAGTCGGAAGGTGAACAGGCAAAATACTTGCTTTCAGTAGACACTACTTCGATGCTCTGCGAAACTACAGTATTTGTTCATTAATTACTGTGCTGGTTTCAGAGCTGCTAAAAAAGGTTTTCTGTTGCTGTTGCCTGATTTCGCTATATTTTTATGAAATGTGTGACCACTTAAAGTGTCTTGTTACCAGTGTTTAACTTCCACTGTTTCTCTTCCAGCGTCTCACTTCCACTGTCTCACTTTCAGTGTCTCACTTCCAGCCTCTCACTTCCAGTGTCCCACTTCCAGTGTCCCAATTCCAGTGTCCCACTTCCAGTGTCCCACTTCCAGTGTCCCACTTCCAGTGTCCCACTTCCAGTGTCCCACTTCCAGTGTCCCACTTTCTGCGGTTTGTTGTTCTGTGACAAAAACTGAGTGGCGTATTAACTGCCAGCTTATGCAGTAACACGTAAATAATGGATAGCCTAAGCTGCTTACTTCAAAGTGTTGGTAACCTGCTTTAAATTGAAGGAATAACAGAAATGAATCCTTTGGATGGATACAACTTTTTCTTTTGGCGTTCTTAAATCGCTGAACCTGTACTACCTACGTAATTTTCAAATGAAGCACTGCTCATATCCAATCAATTCAGTAGTGTAATATTTCGAGATTGATAGTGATTTTGCATATGTGGAGACAAAAGATAGTTAAATAATCATCACCATTTAAATTTTAAAGTGTAAGTAACAGATATACAGACTGACTGAATGAAAATACTCCACAGCTCTCAATTTTCTGTTGTTCCGCATATCAAGTAAAAACGTGTTTCCAGTTACATGCTGTGGAGAGTTATTAGATTAGAGATGAAATTTGGTGTTGTGATTGACAAACGTTGTTTCATAAAACACCACATTTTATCGTAGTCAAAATAAAATTTGCTCTTGTTATATTACTGTCGATCATTATCGTCGCCCGAGTTCACTAAAACATTGCAACGCTATTTCGCAGTCGAGAAGTGATTAGTTGGTTCTAGTTCCGGTGATAAAAGAAATTTCCGTCATTCAGTGCTGGGCCTGTATGGTAGTAAAAATGGCAGTTCTCATTTACTAAATACCAAGTGACTGTCCTGGATCCAAAATCTCTCCTCAGTGTTATGGAAGTAGGCCTACGGTCTGTGGCACTATTGTTGGTGGTTGGTCCACTGGAAGGTACGTACAACTTTCCAGTTTTTTTGTTGTTTGTTAGATGATAAGTCCTACATCGGCTAGCATTGGATTCACTCTCTCCCTTTTCCATGTTTCATACAAACACGAACATTAAACTGAGCGTGGTGGGTGAGCGGTTAACGCTCTGGCCTCGTATTCGGGAGGACGCCGCACAGTGTGTTATTTTCTAAATCTAGAGGGACAAAAGTCAATTTTGACACTAGTCTACACGGGCAAAATAGTTATTGATATTTAAAGTAGATAAACTATATTATTAGGAACCAAGGATTATTTTCCACTAATCTGCGCCTAACAATAGAAATAATAGTTTGAACAATGGGCTACCTCTGACCCACCGATCAAGTGATCCGTTCGGCCGCGCCATTCGACTGAGTTTGGTCGATGATTACGCTGTGTTTCTGTGTGGTATTTGTAATTTGTGTGTTGCTATTGCTTTTGGTGAGTTTACAGATAAGTTTACGCATGATTTTTCCGTAATACGTTTTAAAACTGAATCATGAGCATCATTAAAACAGAGCGAGATAATTTTTGTTAAAAAAAACTACTGCGGCGCGCCGGTTCAAATCGACGTCCGGGCATCCAGATTTGGGTTTTCCATGGTTTCCCCCAAATCACTACAGGCGCATGCCGGGATGATTTCTTCAGAAGGCAATGGCCGATTTCCTTCCCGTTCCTTGTTCCCAGTCCCATCCCGCCTCTAATGACCTCAACGGTGATGAGGCTTAAAAATGAAAAAAAAACTAACATTAACCTACACGTATTACACATACAACCACATTTAATAACAATAAATATATTGAGTAAGGTAAAAGGGAACCAGCGGAATTAATATATATTTCCGTGGAAAGTTTTTATGGATGGATAACACCCTCCACGTTGGCCACTCCCACCTGGAGTGTCCAATGTGACACAGAACTTTACAGCCATGTTTCACCTTACAGCTCACCATTAATGTATTTGTGATTATATCAGTGGTCTGAGAGAGTCCTCTTTCACTCACTGCGGCTCTTCAGCACCTTGCTTTAGCGGAGTCTGCGATAGTGAACACTGGCCACTCGGGCCAGGGTCTCTGACACCCCGCTGTCAGCACTTCATTAGCGTCCGTCGACCGCTGGGCGCCCTTCTTACCTCACCCAGTCGATACTCAGTACTGTGTGCTGACAGCCGCCACTTACCACAGCCTCAAGATCATCGACAACGATTAAGAGTTACAGCATTTGGAAACATACAGCTACTTGTATCTATTTCGCACTCAGTGTACCAAGATATACTTCGTTCTTCGTTACTTGCTCTAAACTTTATTCGAAGAGTTTTTGTTATTCGTTTTATATCTAATACTAAGCGTATCACAGAGCATATGGGAGATTGGGCCAGTAAAAAGACATTTCTCTTTGCTGGTTAGAAGGGGACCAAAGCCGCCGAGATGACCTTGAGGAAGTTCAACCTAGTCGAATGAAACACATCCCAGGTATCAGAAGTTAAAGCTATCGCTGATTCCCCTATAGAAGCGTCCATAAGGCATATTGCTTGATAAGAGACAACTGCAGAATTGGTAACACATTGGCTTTTGAACGAAGAAAGAAAGCAAGCCACTGAAGTGAAAACTGAGATCCTGTTAACTTTAAACCTATAAAATCCAATCATGGACAAAGGCCACTGTATTCTGTTTGATGCCGTCGAAATGTTTACGTTGCATCTGTGCTTCATTGCTGGACGTTGTTACAACACGCAGCAACAATCTGATTGTGTACTGCATAAAATTTTGAAGCAAGTTCCTCTCGTGCAGTGATAAAAATTAATATTTCACGAGCACTCACATTTACATATATAAAGAAAAGTGTTAGTGTGTGCTATAAGAAAGTGTAGAGCAATAGACTTATGAGGCAATTGAAAAAATAATATCTTTATGGGATATTTAATAGTTTAAGAACTAGCGGTCTGCCTCTGAATTTGTGATAAATACAACATTCGTAATAGACTTATTTCATGGTGACCTTGCTCCTAGTTTTATTAATTCAAAATACGGCTACCTGAATGAACGTAGACAAGCTATAGTAAATAGTTATATGGTAAATTAATTAAAAGTGTTAAGTAAATGTAATGTCTCGTGTGGTCGTAATGACCGAGTAACAGGGTTTTTACCGGCTACACAATCCGCCCCAATCGCAACCGCCTTAACCTAACCCGATAACCCTACCTGTGTTTTAACGTGGAATCCGAACAACGGAAGCTTTCTGGCGTACTTTCCATTACACAACAAGCTGTGCCAGAGGTGAAGGTTAGGATAAGAGATCCTGAAAGTCTCACCAGAGTTCAGGATTCGAACATAGACCTTTCGATCTTCAATCAGACTGCTTAATCACTGAGTCACCAGCCGTTTAAGTACTAAGTAAAAGACTACTAGTTAGTGCAGGCTGAAATTGGCCAGCCAGACAGTAAAAAGTTGGTAAAATAATAGTTAAAAAAGAAAGTTTCAAAAATGGGTAATTTCTGAAAAATTGTCTCAGAAATTAATTACATTTTCAGTGTGTTAGGGGAATCGTTGATAACTTGACTATTTATATCTTAACTGGTCAATGCACGCTCAGACCGTCATGATGCCGCCATGTGATTGGCTGGTTCGAGCTAATCACCCGATTGTGTACAAAAATCCTGCACTCAATGCCAAACTTCTCCGCACTGCGTTTAGAGTGAGGACATAAGAGATTAATGGATCGTAATCCTATCCTGACTCTAATGACATCGTTGTCCACAAGGCTTAAAAAAATACCTCGTGCAGTTAGTGTTCTGTACTTTAATCACCTTAATAGATATTAATGTGTTGCATCACACGGCAATCTCTTGCAACAAAAATCAACGCTTCACATATTTTTTGGTTGTACAGAGGGCTCGCTAATGCAAGTACAACCGTTTAACTTCCATTGAGTGTTCTTATTTTATACTTTAGTGTAGTATACAATGCACTCTACATTAAGAGTGCATCAGGCAGAATACTATTATTATATCACAAAGAATCTGCAACATTAAATCCATTGCTCCTTTTGCTCGCAAATCGAAAACAATATTACACAAAGTACATTAGCATTCGTTATTTAAATACAATGTATGGTCGATGTTAGAGAGAAAAAATATCAAGTCCCTATGCAATAGAATTTGAGACTTATATTTTCTCCATCCAAACACGGTGGTTTCTTTATCAAGGAAAGTGTCTTTGGTGGGGAGGGAAATTTCGATGGTACAAAGCTCCTAGAGTCTCTTATTTTCCCAAAAAGGGTGAAGCTTTCCCGGTGCATATTATGGTATCCTTTTGAAGTAATTCCGAATATACATAAATGAAAATAGGTAAATTGTTAGAAAAAATGCTGTTCAATCGGCATAATGTGTCATTGCTATAACTGCAACTTTATTTGATACAACTACCGTGTTCACTACAGCTGGTTCTCTCAGTTTCTCCATCTTTAAAAAATTGATGTGGCACCAATTTGAAGCCATATGAAGACCTTACTTTTTGATTCGTTTAAAAATTGGCAGATGACGTATAAGAATTGAAACGTTGAGGATGGAAGTGTGTGAAGGTCAGAGGGGACTTTAAAAATTAGAATATAACTTTACCTCATGAGTAATGGTGAAAGGCCACGAACTTATTGGCTGGCATACGCCGGATTCCAACACGCTCTTTCTAATATTTACATACGACGTTAACTTCTCATACTGACAGAAATTCACTTTTTTTAGATGACAAGTATTTTTATTGAATTAAGGTCAACAAATTACAGAAACAAAAACAAAGCAAAAACAATTTTATCCTTAAATAGTGTGGCAATGGAAACTGGAATTTAAAAATAGAATATCTAAAATTATTCGATGTAATTCAAAAATTAAACCGATAGTACATAAATACCCCGTTAAGAATATTCATTTTAGGTGTGCAAAGTCTACCGAAAAATTACGATTCAGCTTTTTCTGGAATATGAAATGGAATGACCGTGTTACTGTGATTATTAGGAAATGTAGTAAGACTATATTTCATGGAAGGTGATTATAAAAAATACATGATTTAAGAGCCGAACGTACTATGTGAGTGGTTAACGCTAAGCCCAGAATTTGGGATGACCGGCTAAATACATTTTCGTTCCACATGATTTTCAGAAATTTATGCAGACAAATGTCTGGATGGTACCTCAACAAGGCTGTTCCTAAATTTCGTCCTTTTCCTTAAACACTTCTTTCCCCCAGTGAACACATGGTATAAAGACTGTGACGTCGACAAGCCGCAAAGTTGTTAAAACAAATTTTATGAGGGAGCTACCGAGAAGAACTTACTGCTCGTCGTGTAGTGATTAGGGTCACTCCATAGTTTTTGTTGTGAAGCAAGAGTGGCTGGATGAGACAGGGTATGCCACCTATTGACAGAATGTTGAGGTGTGTTCTTTCTTTGCATGGCGGTCAAACGGCGGTGGTTGACCAGTGGCTGAACACCTGATTGGCCGATGGAATGTCGCGCGCCAAATGGACAAAGGGTGAGCTGGCTGCCGGAAGAAGGGGGACAGTGAGCCATAGGTGGCGGGACAAGCAACACCTCTGTGCCACCTCTCTGTGGATGCAGACAAAGAAGCGGTGTAAAGTTATGAGTATAAGTGTGTTTATCAGCGGGAAATAGTGCAGTGGTTAAACTTAAAGTTTAACTAAGTTTATGGTTGCTTGGCGCCGCGGTTGGACCTCCTGATCGACTAAGGATGGTGGTTTAGTCCATCTACACAATATCATGCAATTGAGAAGGTGAATATAACATTACCACTGAATTGTTTAGGAATCAAGACTCCAGTAAACGTTCCTGGGTGAAGCGATTCACCAGATAAGAAGTTCTCATGTCCAGTAAAATTGTTTATAATGAGCTAGTCGGACAATTTGTCTTGAGTCAACAGCGTGTAAAGATAAGTCTCATGTAGGGTGGCGCCCATGGTATCAAATGTTGTTATTTTTGATAATTATAAAAAAAAGGAAGGTGAATGTTAAATTTTATAATTAAATTCATCAAGTTTCATATGTGAAAATAAATGTCTAGTTATGTTTGTGAATCTTTTGTTCAGAGCAAATTTGACCCATTCCCCGCAAAAATGAGATGCTTATGAAATATCAATGTAAGAAGAATTGATCTAATATTAAAATTAATGTGAATGTAAAATATTAAATTTCCATAATTATCATTGCTATTTAAGCACAGAGACGGTCGGACCGTCACAGTCGTCAGAACAATATGAGGCACATTAATACATTAAAGCTGGACATTACAATATAAGAAACCCGTTCTTAGATGGGAATTGCCATAATTAAATTGTTTCAGTCTGAATTAAATTTTCCAGTGAGCAGTTCTTTAGAAGTGAAAAGCGTCGATCAAGATCAGGAAGAATGGTATCGCCATCTTTCGTTGGATATAGAAATATATTCCGTCCGTTTATATATGTCAGATGAAACAAAACACTAAAAATAGAGGAATGTAAGACTACATTATCAGTGATTATGGAATGTAATGGAAGTTAATAATGCAAATAAAAACTGTTCTGTTCACCGTTCCACATAGGACTTAGTGCTGCACTTCAAGACTGAAATATACATTGAACGAGTCTATATTCTAGAGCGGTTCGATTCCAGCAGAGTAATAATTAGACACCTTGTTGAATGAACGAAAGTTATGGAGCAGTGTAGAACTACTAAAGAAGCACTACGGTACTTTTGAGCTTTATTGACAGCCTTTTATCGATAAGATTATGAAGCGGTCTCTGTTAGAGACGGTACATATTCATTAATAAACTTACATAATGACTGGATAATGCGGGAGACGTTGTGAATGAGTGTTTTACGAACTGTGCCCTGCAACTTCGTAACAACTAACAATGGGTATAATGAAGCGGTCCCTTTATCGGGACGCTTCATATTGGTTTGGTAATGCATGATTGAATCCCACGAGGACAATTTCGTTCAACATGCCGACTGGGCGCTGCTAAGCCGCGTTCCCAATATCTCTTGTAACGGAGGCGGGACGGGACGGGACGAATACTCAACAACACGCCATCGGAACAGGGCCGCCTCTGCTAGCGGAGATGAGACGCAGCTACCCACTCTGTGTCGGTAAACATCACAGGCGTGTGTAGAGGTGCGCTGTTGCCATCGGTTTGCATCAGTGGTGCGCACCCCTTCTGTTGCTGTAAAGTGCTCTGTGACAAACGACACTAGGCAAGGTAGTGGGGAGGTGGCGGCGAGGTAAGCGAGGGCTAACCTGCGGCGCGCGCTCGTCCCTACACTTCGGCTAATGAGGTCCCGTCCCGTCCCGCCTCCATTACAAGAGATTGTAGACACGAGGGTTTAGGTGCGTCTTTGTGAGGCATGTGGGGGAGGTGGCCCCAAGGCCATGCGACCCTCGCGAATGCGCAATTGTGCATGGAACAAAGAAAGAATTAACGGTACCTGAAGGACAGCGGGAACGGCGCGTCAGGGAGCAAACAGTGCGGGGGTGGCCCTGGTACTGAGCGGTTGTGTGCGTGCATGCATGGAATGATAACACTGTTAATGACAATAAGCTGAGACAAGTTTTTTTTTTTCGAAACCCCTCGTTTTGAAGAGGCGATTGCAGCTGGCCAGTGAGACGCCATTTGAAAGGATAATCATCGAATATGTTCCAAAGCAAGTGTTCGTCCAGTGTCAAACACAGTGCGACGATTAAAGTTTGTTTTGTTTGTGTTCCGCACAGAAATTTCAGAAGATCGGACAGCGCTGACTTCAATATAAACATCAACTAGATGGTATTTATACAATTTCTATGCTGCCAGAACAAACCGAATCAGAGTGTGGCGCATTGTACCGGAAAGCGAGACTTGTGCTCTCTGATTTTATTTTCAGTTAGTCGGACTTTGTTCATGATCTGTCGTTGTATTGTTTATTTAATCATTTCTTTTTATTATATAGATTTAATGTTCTTGCTATATGTGTTAGTTAATGCAAATCACCTTTCCTTATGTTGATAACAATAAATGCAATTGTCGGTATATAAAATTAATATAAATTTTCTTATTAAAAAAATAACAAATAATTACATTTCTAAATGTTTATTGCAAATTCTGGAAGTACTCCTTCCATGGCGCCCATGCAAAATTGAACAAGGTATTTTATATACAAAATTTTAATGATAGAGGGTAACAGTAAATGGTGACAATCCTTACTCCCGGGTACACCATATGCTATATAGCTTTTGATTAAATATTATGTACAGAGTTAAGTGAAACTGTTTCAAGGTTGGAACAAGTGTGCCGGCGAATCAGAGGGCACTGATGCGTGTGACGGGCAATACCTTCCCAGCTTACGTGAGTTATTGGCTATCGGTAGGCAACGGTCGACCGTGTACTCAGGGAGAAGAATTTGCTTAAAACACTAAGAAATTCCATATCGGTAGGACGTAATAGGTTTGCTTACATGCATCGTATTGAAGTGGCGCCTAGTATTAACCAAGTTGCCAGGGTGGCTTTCAGTAACCTGTCGTCTCGTTTTGTGTCGGTAGTACAGTATACTAATCCCCTTTTCACACTGGTGAGCTGAATAGGTAAACAGTCAGTGTCTTGTCCTTGTATGTAAGAGTTAACCTGATGAAGGCAACGATGGCAGTTGCCGAAACGTTGT
This sequence comes from Vandiemenella viatica, assembly GCA_031002005.1. NCBI lineage: Eukaryota > Metazoa > Arthropoda > Insecta > Orthoptera > Morabidae > Vandiemenella > Vandiemenella viatica. The sequence goes on along the minus strand of JARYHS010011408.1, from coordinate 273,307,782 downwards.
TAAAAGAACTAAATAAATCAATTAACCGGCAGAAAACCCGAGAGTTATTTATTTCAGGTACCCCTGAGGTTTAACACAGTTGGTAACGGCACTCGGGAGTATTTCCGAAATCAATAACGCTTCCATTCCATATGCTATCTTGTTCCATACATCAAAAATTAGATTGTATGTCATTAATGTAAATATTTATGCCATATTTGCTCTTTCAACGAGAATCTGAAAGAGGGAAAGCAAATTTAAGAATATCATTCTCAAGTAGACTTTCCCTTAGACTATTAGTATCTCTAATCCTAGTGTGGTAAACGCTTTAGTGGCTATAGAATTGCGTCAACTTTATTGAAGACCTTGATTGCCAGACTGGAACCGAAGAAGGCTCTCACTTGTCCAGCCTGAGCAGCAAGTGCTGACAGGTGCACGGGGGTGTGGCGCCCATTCTCTCGCAGCCGATACCTTTGAAGCTCGCTGTTCCGCTGTCCACACACAACGCTTTATAGGGTTTTTCACAGAAGTGAAGGCCCACCCACTGCCACGTAACCCGTAAACAGTGTTCGATCGCTCCTCGCCCACTTCTGTTGGCAAATGAACAGTTCGCAGAAGCTTCTTACCTGCGGTCAGGAACACCGTCACAGCCTCACAAATTTTAAAGGTTGCAGGGCGATAGGGAGAACCTGGAGCTGCTTCTCAGTCCAACCTGCCGGATTTTGCATCTTTTCTTGAAATCAGTCCAATGCCGGGATGGTTCTATCATACCTACCGTGCCACACAGTGATGCCGCTACGATTTGTAACGTCTCTATTTACCTGGAATCGTTTTTTTTAAAAATATTTTATTGACACTTGGCCTGTTGACCATACAGTCAAGATACATTATATTTAGTGCTGTATCTATCTCTCTCTCTATATATATACATGCGCCCACATTAACATATACGCATTACAGATAAATACAAATCACTGTTCATTAATGCAACTATGCAATTTTTTTAGATTTTCAGAAAGCCTTTGTGCCATACAACCGCCTTTTAGCGAAACTACGAGCGTACGGTATATCGTATCAGCTTTGCGAATGGATAAAGGATTTTCTAACTGGTCGATCGCAGTATGTCGTCGTTGAAGGAGAAAGTTCTTCTAATCTAGATGTCACATCGGGTGTACCACAAAGAAGTGTAATAGGACCACTTCTTTTCTTAATTTTTATAAACGATCTCGGAGACAAAGTGAAAAGCCTTTTTAGATTGTTTGCGATTATTTATAGGGAAGGAAGGAATTTGGCCGATTGTTTAGCAATTCAGCGTAATCTGGATGTTATTTTGGCATGGTGCGCTGAGTGGCAACTCTCACTAAATTGTAAAAAGTGCAAGACAATGAGCATAACTAACAAAAAGAATATGATTGTTCAGAAATACGAGGTAAACAGTTCAGTTATTGATATGGTCGATTCTATGAAATATTTGGGAGTAACAGTACAAAGGAACATGAAATGGGACTTACATATTAATACGTTGGTAGGTAGAGCTAATTCTAGACTGCGGTTCCTATGTCGAATTTTGAAAAATTGTAATGAACAAACAAAGGAGATAGCGTACAAATCTCTTGTGCGTCCATATTTGGACTATTGTTGTGCCATTTGGGATCCGTTTCGTAAGGGGCTGATTGAGAGTACAGAGAAAGTACAGAGAAGAGCCGCTTGATTCGTGACCGCTTGCTACAGTCCTTATGAAAGCGTCACAGAACTTATTAGTAAACTACGCTGGGAGTCTCTGGTAGATAGACGACGCACGTTTCGTATAAACTTATTGGTTAACATGCGTACTCCCACTTTCACTTACGAGTGTAGTGAAATACTTCGTCCACCAACCTATTTGGGTCGGAATGACAGGAAAGATAAAATTAGAGAAATAAGGTGCCGCACTGATTCTTATATGAATTCTTTTTTTCCTCGTACCATTAGGGATTGGAATGAACAAAATAAAGGGATTAGGTTTGGTGCTGAGCACCCTCTGCCACCCACAGTTTTGTGATTTGCAGAGTATATATGTAGATGTAGATTAAAACTAAACAATAATGGAGGGTTCTACCCGGTTATATTTCTGTATGGTTTCTTGTTATGAAGTGCACCATCCTCTGGTATATTTCGATATTTTCTAGAGCAAGGAGGTGGCCCACATTATCTGGATAACTCATGTCCCAATGTTTTAGATCTTTCCAGAAAGTGATGTCTCGTAAATTTTCCTTAAAGCTTCCTAATAAAATGGACACTTGCAGTTTGACCCTGTACTTTAAAGAAGCGCTGTAACATATTCGGAGAGACGTGAGTTCATTTTACACAGCCTGCCTGTATTAGTTGTAGTTTAGTACAAATTGAAAAACTAAACATGTCACACACATGGAGTTCACAATACATGACAAAAATTGCATTGTTGTTGTCAAACACGTTCTAAAACTCTTCGCCACAGTTAAATCTTTTTTTTTAATCTGCCCTTAATTTACACCACTGTTCTGTTTTAATTGATTTGCCTTTCTCTAATTAATCACTTTTGAGCTCCCCGTCGTTCTATATGCATTGGGCTCGGGTTTTCATTTTGAGCTTCTGCAGAGATTTCTCTCTGCTGGACACCGTATGTTATTATAGTCCATCCGCAGCTTTCCATCAGACCAAAAGCTTCAAATGGTCCCTCATTAACGTTTATTTACGGAAAGGGGTGCGCTAAATGTTTCAGCCTTAGATAAAAAGCGCCATTCATTTCCTCCCCCGTTACGTACACATGCTTCCAACACAGATGGACACAATGCAATTCATTTACACCGAAACGAATGTCGTGTAATTACTTCGTACTATACAATCTTCTTTTATTATACACGAAATTAGATTTGCTTCTCTTGATATAGTAGTAGATTTCAACTGCAGACTATTTAGTATTTGACTCTTCTCTTTTGTTATTTCTAGTATCATTTTAAACCAAAAATACTAACTGAAACGCGTATCTCTAAATTTGTGTCCGTAGTATCAATCGGTATTTCAGAAACCGATAAAAATAAATGTTAATGATTTTTAATGAGAGGGTTGCTGAAATGGGGAAGGTTAAATCGAGTTTTTGAACAACTGGTGATTAAAATTCTTGGTGCGCCATTTTTCTCAATTGCCTATGAACTATCTAGCTTGCATCTACTGTTCGTGATCATTATCTTCTTAGAGCAAATATTTTTGAAGCGAAAGTATAAGATGATCCCAGCATTCCAAGCATGTTCACGGAAACCTGTGATTATTATGGTTGCTATGCCGTGCTCAGGATTTAAATTGTTTAGTCTTCTCGTTCAGTTAATTTAAAGACAAGCACTCAAGCACCTGTGTCTCTCTTATTACTCGCCGCTCATACTAAAGATTGTTTGCTGACACTGTGAAGTAAGTTAGATCGATCTCCTTACTACCTGGGAGCATAGTTTCGATCTGCCGCACATTCAACCTCTGTTGCGGTTGGACCTACCGTTTAAGGTGAACTTCGAACAACACTGCATCCTAGAGTATTCACATGAAGAAATCAAATCCAGTAAAAAGCCCCAAGTGCACCCAAAATTGAACACACACCCTATTGTTATTGTTGTTATTATTTCTATTATAACAACGTAAGAATAGATTATACACTTTAGGATATTCCCACTCAGTTGCACAATCAAGATTCATGATTCGAATGAATCATCCTGCCATCCTCATCAATCTCGTCGACATCGAGGTCATTGGAGGTGAGAAGGACTGGGAGAAGGAACTCGACCATGGCCTTTTGAATTAACCATTCCGTCATTCACCTTTTTTTTCTTTTCTTATGGCCGTCGCCATTGAAGTCATTAAAAGCAGCTTGTAATTGGCACCGCAGAAGTGACATGTTTGTGTACTTTACTATCACTTGTTCACGAATTTCTAATCACAAATTTCGATGGCTGAGCATATCTAATAGTGTCCTGAGAAATTAGTTTCACCAGCTCAATAAAAGCACAAGTTCAGTAAATTGCATAGTTTCTAATTGACTGAATAAGTTTTTAGCATTGTAAACAAATTATTTATGAATGGTTAAAGCTGTAGCAAATAATTAAAGGGAAATAAGAAATTTTTAATGCAACAAATTTTTATTGTAATTTAGAAAAAATAACGATATTTTTAATAATAAAGTCGCAATGAACTTTCAGACTGTTGAAGAAACTGAAAATGAGTATAAATGGGAGTCTGATTATTACTTTTCATTGTATCAGTGTTTCCATGTTGTCATCTGGTAGAAAGCTCTGACACACTGTGATAAGATTCGTAAAATCTGTTGCTATGACTTTAAAATCTGACTGGGGACATCATTTTTGCGGGATCGCAATCCAAACCTTTGTTTAGGTAATTACAACGCGAATGCTACTTCTTTTTTAACCTCGAAAGATAAACACATGTTTAGTGCAGAATATCCAATATTTTCCACACTAGGATTCCGTTTTCTTCTGGACAGTTATCGGTGGCCTTGGGGTGTGTTGCTTTTATGACGGGCAGGTGAGTGAGGATAACGACCTCTGGGACATCCTTCCAGGAATGCAGAGGGTCCCGACAACAAAGGCCTCTCCTCTCCACATGCAGCTGGAGGCGCCTTATCTGCCTGACGGCAACGCGCCGCGCCGTTAGGTGCAGGTGAGCCTACCCTAGAAGGCTGCAGGCGATAAGGCCGGCAGTGTCTCCACAAGCGGTCGCCATTGTCCCGTGTTGCACCGCCTTTGAGAGGCACAAAGCGTTTATAACACCAGCTGGAGAGCACCGGACAAAGAGAATGATGGAGGGAATATCTCTACTCGTGAGATGCGGGTGGGACATGTCAAGACAACACTTTCCTTTACAGATCTGTTTTGAGAAATTTTGATGAAAAATGTCTTTAAAATTAATGCCGGGTGTAGGAAGGCAATGACGCCGAAATGAGGGACAGTTTCTGTCGAAGTATTTTAAAACTTCAGTGGACATATCGCCGCAAACTTAGTATAGTTTTAAAAATGGAAGTTGTGGCAGCAAAGCTTCGACATTCGAGGCAGCCGGATGTTAGCAACTCCTTGAGCAATGTGAACTCACGATTTTCAACGTTCCGGATTCTACATGAGAGCATAAGCGGAATCATATCTCGGAGAGTAATCTGGGTGAACAAAGTGTTGTTTTGAAAAGAAGTGAATGAGTTATAAATCATCATGTCCTTATTTTTTTTAATAAAAAAATGGGGTGAGGTTTCTTAAAGCTCAGATAGATACGAAGCAGTAAATTTGAAAGGATTCGAAAATTTCCCGATACTCTTAAAATGAGATCAAAGTGTAACCAGAATTACAAAAATCAGTGTGAAAGCATAGAGCAGCTTAATTCCAAAGAGGGGGACGTCGAAAACGAAGGGCCCGAATTGAAAACCAACGCGCAGTACTGCCGCGAATATAGCAATGAAAGCTCGCTCCGGCAACTCGAGCGGCATCTGGCGCCTTGGTCTTGCATGGATTTGGATTTGATTGCTAATAAGATTTAGAGTGCCGTGGATGTTTACCCAGAACCATCGGACCCTTTAGGCACAGCCAGTAAAGCGTTAATGCGGGGGGAGGGGGTGGCACAACTGGACTAATAATTTAAAATACAATATATATTTTATTTTATTTCAATTTTGCTGAAAACGATTGATGTTAAACCAGTGTCGACTGTGAAACTGAAAAATATTTAATCACAATCCTTCACGAACTGTCCTGTTCGTTCGTCGAGTTACACCTTTTTTTATCGTCTTCCCCTTATCTTGTCGTTATATTTGGTTGAATTTTGTCATCCTAGTCAGCCTTACATCTACCATAAATATTATCAGAATCTTTTCCACATATGCATAAATTTAGTCTATCATACGACAGATTTTTAGTTTTCTACTAACCTGTTTGTTACTAATTTGATCAACTGTAGTAAATCATTTAAAAGCTCGTACAGAGTCCATTTCGGATTGCTTGATAATATCATCACGGTTAATCATAAATGTGCTGCAGTCATTAAAACTACTAGTAAAACAGTGTAAAATTTTAACCCATTATTTTCTTACATTTTACCGCCTATATAAATTATTAACATTCCAAAAAATTTATTTTATTCTTAATATTATTATACTGTTATGATATAAGTCAAAATAATTAAAAATGTATACTTGTTCCATAGCAAACACAACACTAGTATGTTATGTTCCTCTAAATAACATAACCACCGTTTCAGATTTTGATTTTTTATAGGTTTTGTTTTCCTTGCGTATTAAATTTACTTTGTGTGGAGAATTGCTTTTCAGCGTCTGATACTAGATGTGGTAAACATCAACTAATTCTAAACTTGTCAGCCATTACTTATTCCTTGAAATGCTCTACTATTCCGATAATCCCATAGATACAATCGTAGTGAAACATAATCTCGTCAAATACTTGCTTAGCAACTAATAGATTCATCAGTTATTGAAATAGTGATTGTTTCTTCCTCCCCCAACCCCACCCCCTTGTATAAGCTTGTGATTTCTTGAATTTATAGGAGTGCATTTATTTTCTAATATATTCCAAAATTTATTGTGATATATCTCGCGAATGGCAAATGTGTGTAGAGGTCGATCCCTTCCCGCATGGAGTAGCTTTCGGTAAAGCTCTCCGGCCATCCTGATCTGGGTTTTCCATGGTTTTCCTAGATCAATCCACGCGAATGATGGGATGGTTCCTCACAATAGCCCATGGGCGCCTCCTGCCATATCGCGTATATCCCTTCCAAACTATTATCCTTTCGGATAGGTGCAAGGCACCCTCCGCCACACACTCTTAGTGAATCACGTAGTAATAGTAATAGTAAATAGAATCATGCACCACCATACCCAAACTATCCTACAAAAAAATATTTTCCATCGTCCATTATAATATAAAATAATCATTACCATCCTCTAAGTCATAATTTAGTTTCAGGTTTCTCATGTGTACCACCACAGTATGCTTTTAACTATAATTTAGGTTGAACAAATGTTTGTACCTATGACTGCCGCAATCTTCTTTTTATATCTTTCTACCAGTAATGTAGGATTCCCCTTTTTTCATTATGTGGGCATCATTAGCAGTCCCATAAACATGTTAGGATGGTGGGATGATTAAACTCGTACCTCTGATGTGTACGTTAAATCTGCGTCACTCCTTGGTCTCTTTCAGGTAAAGTGGATAGATACGGATTTTCGGCACCGCTCCTTACATTCTCACTTACTACTTTGTTAATACTAAGATCTAGCCGACTTTTGCGTTCAAAAGCACACAGACGCACAGAGTAATTACACTGGTATTAATTAACCACTCTCAGGTCACTGAGGATATTCAGTGGGAAGGGGAGGGGGAGGATAAAAGTCGTCCTAGTACCTCTTGGTTCATGTATACTGGGTTATGCTTTGTTGGGATTCTTGGATATATTCAAACAAACTTTAACTAATACGACCGTCAGCATAATTTTATCTCCAGTAGTATAACACTGCAATCCCCTCACCGAAGCAGTAGAACGAGATTGAAATAAATTTTCGGTGTAAAATTCGTTTATAATATCCTCCCAAAATCAGATGGAAAGGTAAATTAAATTTACGCGAGTTTGACAAAAGCGAGGTTTTTAAAATCGAAGAGTTAGCGGTAAGAGCAGAATGTCAATATGACCGTCCATGGTTCCCAGTAATCATTTAGAATTTTTATTTTTCAGTTTAAAATTCATTTCCTTTTTAAGAAAACAATGAAACTTCTAAGGCAGCAATGCTCCTCTAATTCTGATATATCTCGTTACTGATCGCCAGAGTAGTTAACTTTCTAGTTTTTTAAGTTATATTTCTGCATTGTCTTCAGTCTTTCGTTTTTGTGGAAACAGATTCTGAGTTTTGTTAAAGCGGATTATCCTTAAGGTTAAATTGCAAGATCAAAAACTTTCATTTTTCCGTTCCACTATTACAGTCTTTCATGTTTTTAAAATTTCTTTTAGCTGTTTAAAATAAAACTGCAAAGAAAAAGTATTGTCACCTGTATGTTACTCTTGTGATAGTACTATATTTGAGAAAGTAAAGATGTCGAAGATTATTAAAAACAATAGTAGTAAAGTAATAGAAATGGTTATCTAAAATTTAATATCAGCTCCTCTAAGATTTTAGAATATAGTATCGAATGGGAAATTCATAGCCATTACTGTGCTGTAATAGATTTTTGCATTATGCAAGTAGTCGCTAAAAAATTTTCAGTAAAACCTGGATGCAGAATACTGTTTCATACCAAGCCGTGTTGTAAGAGCATAATAATTTTTGAAAAATACGTTCAAATGTGTATTTTAATTATTTGTATAAAACACGATGCACTCTACGGATTTGAATGATGTTGCCAGAGATGTCCAACTCGAAAAAAAAAAATATACCTTGCTACGTAGTTTTGTTTTGAAACATTTCGAAAGCTAATGCTTCTATTTAGTGATGAGCTATTTGACGATGAAATATTGATATTATAAAATTTTAAGAAAATTTGTAAAGTGTGCTGTTGCCTACGAAGCTGAATGTGTGTAGTGTATCTTCGTTCTTTCGGAAGATATTCTGCAGTTGCGCGACTATTTATTTTCGGGTTTGTATGGGGCCAACTCTGGTGACAGTGTATTCACCCTCCGACGCGACGCCCCTGGCGGTGAGACGCTCCGATGCAACAGAGTAACAAATGATAACGGGGTAGATGCTCACAGCTGATTTATGCACTTCCCATTCCAGGAAAATCTTTCTTGTAACTTCTGTTCCTCTGATATGCGATCCACTTTTTCCAGCAGTCGCACACATTGTACAAAATCATTACTCAATGTCATAGCTCACATCCACATCAGTTCTCGCGCGCAACTGATATTTGCCCCCTCCCTTGCCTATGGTGGCTTCTAGGGGAAAATGATTGCTTGCAAATCTGAGCACCATCTTACTATTGCAAAGTGCCTCTATCATAGTTTTTTGCTTCTAGCTTTACGTCGACGTCGAGGTCATTAAAGGCGATAAAGGACTGGGGAAAAGGAACGGGAAGGAATTCGATCATATACTTTTGAAGGAATCATCCTGGCATTCGCCTGGATATACTTGGGGAAACCATGGAAAAACTCTGTATGGCTGGTCGACGATGCTAACCTGTGTCCTTCCGAATGCGAGGCCAGAGTCTGATTTTTCTCTTCTCCTGAATATATAGACCAGCTTTTAACTTTTTCCAAAATAAATTACTGACAGTTTCCGTGGTCATATTTGGTACAGAATAAAGTAAAACTGGTTTAATCGCATCAAGTTAGTTCAGAATTAATGGTAATTGATGAGGCAGTCTGCCAAGAATATCCATGTGTGATAGAGTGGTATTTTCTGGAGATCTGACATGACAGATTTTTTGTTAAAGGAACCGTCTCAGGTGATTTCTATCTAAGTATCTTATAAGTTAAAAATCAACGTGGTGCGTGATTACCTACTTTTTTCCAACGCTTGCGTGCTTAAATTATAGCAGGATGCTACTTTAATGCAAGCAATTTCCGACATTTTCTCGAACACACTTACCCAGAATCAGGCATTCGATTTACAGGTGTTTGTTATGCCGTCCTCGATCAGCAATGAACATCCACTCTTTTGTATTCGACAAAACTGTGAAAGTAGTTGGTCTAGCGGGTGAGCCGAAACGCTTGGGCTTGGCAGTTGGGAGGACGCGGCTTCAAATCCCCGTTTGGCCATCCAGATTGGTTTTGTCTGGTTTTCAGAGATCACTCCAAGTAAATGCTGGGGTGGTTCCTTCAAAAAGGCCATGACCGAATTACTTCTCGTCCCCTGCTCTCCATCATCCCGGCTCTAAATACCTCCACGAGTCATAAAACACGAAACAATATTTTTTTTTAAAAAATGCGAAAATGATGGTACTGTCAGAAGTATTTGAAATAGCCTTTTGGGACATTTCACTAGAAACAATAAAAGCTTCTGGGCATCCGTTGCACTCCGTCGATATGTGTATCTGTTTCTTGTACATATCAATTCACAAAACTGTGAGTGGCAAAAGGTTCATTGCTGAACTGCTTACCTACCCTGTGCGAAATTCAATCTCTAATGGTACAAGAGACGAAAGAATACGTTGTGGCATCACTATCATATCTTACATCGATTATCTTATGTTTCGTGTCACCCAAATATGTTGGTGTTGGCCTAGCATTCGGGAGGACGCGGGTACGAATCCCCGTCCGGGCATCCAGATATGGGTTTTGCATGGTTTCCCCAAATCACTCCAGGCGAATTCCGGGATGCTTCCTTCAAAAAGGCCATGGTCGAATTCCTTCCCGTTCCTTGTCCCTAGTCCCATCCCACCTGTAATGACCTAAGCTGTCGACGAGGCGTAAAGCAATAAGAAGAAAAAAAAAGTTGGTGTTAGAAATATTTTTAATAAATTCAAACGGACACTACGTTGAGTAACTGTTAAGATATTTCAGAGCATCCTTTATTACTTTCTGACATTTTCTCAGTGGCTGCTGCGAGTGGTCACTAGAAGGTCGTCACTTTGCTATACATTCTCAATACTGTTAATTGTTGTCTTGGCAATAACATATTACCTATTGCATGTTTTCATTGTTTTGATTTTTACTGGGATCAAGTCCTGCTTCCCGCGTGGCGGCCCTCATGATTGTCATTTAGACGTCTTTTCACAATCATGCTTCAAAAACAAAAATACACTTATCACACAGACAGATGGCAACGTAAGTTTTCCAGTACAGTAAATGTTCCGAATCTGACGAATACGGTTCTATCACTGGTAGGGCATATTGTCCTCCCACCATCACGATTGTACACCAGACGCCTGCGCACATATGCCGTGGTCCACCAGGGTTGATTCGAAACAAGGAATAAGAATACTTGATTTTTAGTGACATTTGATCATTCAGTCATCCATCCAGTAGGTAACTGGAGGAATTAAAGCAAATTACAAAATTTTTTGTACGCTTATGGTAAATTCTTCTGTTAAAGTGCCAATTCGAGTATATTCCTTCATAATATTTACAATTGTCTATCGTTTCTCACATGTCAACATCGTAACCAAAGGAAAGCTGTTCTCAAACTTTGGTTTCCCGTTTCATTTTCACACTTGAAGGGCAACTAAAAGAACAGTATGGCTTCAACTTCATCACGAAGCTAAGGCGATACTTGAACCTAGTCTGTTATTGCTCTCCGTGGGAGGAGACGAAAGAACGTCTGCCCAGAAATATACCGAAGACGACTCCTTGCAGAATCTGGTAATATTTTCGGCTCCCTCACTGTATGTGGCGTTAATTAGAAATGCCTCTTAAGCAGTCGCCGCCACAGGCAAGCGAACACAATGCTAAGTGCGCAGTGAATATTAACGCACGGCCCCTTCTTTGATGTGCAAATCCATAGCTTCTGCTATGGCCTGTAGTTACGATTTATTAATTACTTATCAAATATTAAACTCAAACACTCGCTCTCATCGTGTGTAACACACACGGTATGAGGTGAACTGGAGTGATTTCATGTGACTGCACAAAAAAGGCGAAAAAATCATTCTATTTAAAAACAATCTCTGTAAAATATTTATTGCGCTTAGAAATCTTAGTTATGTAAGCAGAAATAAGGTTAGATAATTCTTATGTTCCCTTTGGCAATAAGCCATTTCGATAATTTGAAATATGCGAACTAAGAGGTTCCGTATACGGAATGGTGTGTAAAGGTTACCATCAAGGATATACGAGTAGTTTAACGTTTTAACGTAGGGATTGATTCATGTCATTAACGCGAATTATGACACCTATTCAACTGGAAATTTCAGATGTAGTATGGTATTGCTTCTGAGAAGCAAAGCCAAGCGGAACATGTGTGTCATTTTCTCCATTTACAAAAGTAACCGGCAATCTGCTTGCGGATTATTCAAGAAATGAAGAAATATGCTTTTCATTCATCGTTCTTAAATTCGTTTCTTACTTGCGTTATAATACACCTAAAAAGTGCGCGAACACACACGTTTTTGCGATCGAAGGGGGAGACTTCTTACATTCAATGCGATAGAATGGTGAGTTTAGTTTTAGTATTTTATCATCAGTAGTTCCAAGTGGACAAGCGCTAACACGTAGGTATGGCGTTCCGGAGGACGCGTTTCGAATCCCCGTCCGGTGATCCGGATTTAGATTTTCCATGATTTCCCGAAATCATTACGGGTAAATATGGTTCCTTCAGATGATCATCACCGAATTCCTTGCCGTTCCATGCTCCAGTCTATTTTCACGATTAAAGATCTCTACGTCAGTGAGGCTTAAAGACATACGAAAAAAATAAAAAAAATAGAAATTTCTGCCAGTGGTTTTTGGATTTCCAAAAAACATGGACTTGATTACTAGAGCTTCGTAGAGTTATCACGGCCATTGCTGGGGTGGTTTGCAATTATACGCTAAGTTCAAACTGACCTACCAAAAAAAAAAAAAAAACAAACAAAAAAAAAAAACACACACACACACGCACACACACACAATCTGGTGTAGATCTACATGAAACAATATTGTTTCTGCATTCATTAAATATCTATCGTATTGCAAATTTTGCTATTATTATAACGCGAAAATATCTGATTACGATAAATACAAATACTACAGAAAATTGTTTTCTGTATACCTGTAGCCCCATTTTGATAATTCTAAGCTGTTGAACGTTAATTTGCACAGTATATGAAACTCGTTATCTTGCAGCTGTTGTGATGGTTCCGAAAAGACGCTGTGCTATATCGCCATTCCTGTCTCGCAGCTGCTGTGAATAAAGCGTACGTTGCGGTAAGAGAACTGAACGTGGATACTGCACCAGCCGCACTGTCACCCTGGTGTGGCTCACTGCAGCTGCGAACCTGCAGCGGGGGCAGACCAGCCAGCCGGCTGCAACCACAACGATGCCGACTCCTCCACGTAGTTCCAAGAATCTAAATTTTGCTACTGATCTAAGCAGTTTTCAGTAGCTGACGTGACATTAGTAAGGATTAAATTCGGTTTCTAGGTATGTCACCCCGAGCGTGGTGGGCGAGTGGTTAACGCTAAGGCCTCGCATTCGGCAGGACGCTGGTTCGAATCCCCGTCCAAGCATCCAGATTTGGGTTTTGCATGGTTTCTCCAAATCACTCCAGGCGAATGTAGGGATGCTTCCTTCAAAAAGCCATGGCCGAATTCCTTCCCGTTCCATGTCTCCAGTTCTTTCCCGCCTCTGCACTGACGAAGCGTAAAGCCAAAAAAAAACCAAGTTTATCATTGCTCAGTTTATTCCAACGACACGGAAACATTACCTATCCATCGGAACGTGCTATGAAATAAAATTAGTTTGTGGGATCCATTTATAGCTTAGATCAGCTACAATTCTTACTTATTATGTAATACTTTAATGTTAATATTACTGTATTATTCGTTTTTGGTTTTTAAATCTATGTGAAAGCGGGATCATGTTACGATGTGGAAAGAATTCGGCTATGACCGTTTGAAAAAACCTAGACGATATTTGTGAAGAGTGATTTCTGAAAACAATGAAAAAGCGAAATATGGTTGGCCGGATGGGTGTATGAACCCACGTCCTCCCGAATGCTAGGCCCGAGGGTTACCGCTCTCCCTCCCACCGGGATTACGTGGTATAAGAATAGATTACAGGGGGGGGGGTTCCAGAAACTAACATTATAATAATTACCTCCCCCTTACACAAAAACACGCAAACACACATACGCAAACACACACACACACACACACACACACACACACACACACACACACACACATAGAAAACACACAGAAACGGACACATCCCGAAAAAATTAAGTTCGATTGTTTTAAGGTAAATTTATCTGGTTCCGACGACTCCTGCCACTACCGCCGGATTCGAGCAGGTAGAGCTCCGTACTCCAATATTGACCTTCGGCGGCAGGGTCTAGATGACATGGTAAGCGCCTTTGAACTGTTCCTTCTCCACTACACACCGGTGCGAGAAAATCGTTGCATAGTAATGTGCGCGGACCTGAAATGCCGTTCCGGATGTTCAGCTTCAAAACAAAGACATTGGAATTAGAGCCTAGGTCATTAAAGCCTCAATCAGTCTGTTTAACAACTGCAGTACACGGAATTTTGTAAAGCTGAGCAGTAAAGAACCTTTTCTTATATATAATAATGCAAAAATTGTCCAGCTCTATATGGAGTAAGTCAAATTTTTCTGTCTCTCTTTCTCTCCTATTCAGTTTGCTCTCCTCTCTCACGTGTTTAGTGTTCCGTGTATTCAAGTCTACTTCTATAGAAGGTGGTGTAATTTCGTCACTGAACGTAAAAGATGTATACAAATTAATTATTCATGGAAGTCGTAGCTTGCATTAGAAATCTGTTTTGTAAAGATATTGTTAGCATATTTTTGAAGAATCATATTTGTGAAGATTATGTTACTCGATTCATGATGTCATTAATACTGTGATTCGTAATAAATAAAGAACATTAAATATAATTTTTATTGCAGTACTCGCCCCATCTTCCTGCCGTACTTATTTCTGAAATTATAATATGCAGTCTTCGTTAGTGACACCTGATAACAGAATCTGACGCTCAAGACTTAAATAGTGTTGTAGCGCAGAAAATCACAAATTAGCGATAGTATAATTAAACAGTCTGCAACTATTAGATGGAGGTTGCACTTAGTATCTCATGGTTTCAAAAGATGATTCCGCACGAATGCGTAGAGGAATTCCTCCTAAATGTTCACGATAGCTTCATGCGTTGAATTATTTCTCATACGATGCGGTAAATCACGAAATAAATTACCAGTAATAATAGTGAAAATATAAAACACACATGATTGCCTCCGGAATCCATTGAAAAATTTGTAGAGTGTGACTACGCGTAACAGAAATGCTTATACATCGCTACCGAATAACTGCTACTACTGTTGGCTGAATTCAACTCATTGTTGGAAACAGACCGAGTGTGGTGGGGGAGCAGTTAACTCTCTGGCCTCGCATTCGGGAGGACGTCGGTTCGAATACCCGTCCGGGCATCCAGATTTGCGTTTACATGGCTTCCCCAAATCACTCCAGGCGAATGCCGGAATGATTCCATCAAGAGACCATAGCCGATTTCCTTCTCATTCATTGTCCCCCAGTCCCATCCCGACTCTAATGACCTCCACGTCGACGAGGTGTAAAGCCATAAGGAAAAAAAATGTTGGAAACAGAAGTTTAGAATTGTGATTGAGTCTCCAATGAGTTTATTTTAAGAGAACAGGAGTGTATCAGGAAGAAACATTGAAATCAAGTCGAATTATCTGCGTACTCTGGGCGTTTGTGGATTGGTGCGTACAGCCCAGTCAGGATCGTGATCGACCTGCACAGGGGCGAGACTCCGGTCGAGTGATGACGTAGCGACTGGTGACCTCACAGCCGTCGCCTGGCGCTCGTCCACGCCCGCGACTATTTCCGTTGCGCCAAACAATGTTACGTCACCGCCGCGCAGAGCCGATTTCGGGCGACTTTTGTGCCTTTTATTTCTGGTGGGCTCCGCGCACAGACAGAAGCATATACCAACATAGAGCCTGTTCCGAAGCGAATTTCTAGTTAAAGCTTTACTTACATATTGTTGTAACAATGTGAGTACTACTTTTTTGTAATTACCTTTTTAATCGGCAAATGATTTACCAATCTTCGTTGTAAAAATAATGTAATATAAACTTCCAGTCACTGCCTTTAACATACACTGATCCGCCAGAACAAAATGACCGCCTAATAGCCTTTGGCACGGCTAACAGCGGCAACGCGTCTTGGCATGGAAATAGTGGGGCCTTGGTAGGTCGCTGGAGGAAGTTGGCACCACTTCTGCACACACAAGTCACTTAATTCCCGTAAATTCCGCGGAGGGGTGCGATGAACTCTGACGCCTCGTTCAATCACATTCCAGATGTTCTCGATCGGGTTCAGATCTGGCGAGTTAGGCGGGCCAGCACATCAACTGAAACTCGTCATAGTGTTCTTCGAAATACAATATGACACTCCTGGCCTTGCGACATGACGCATTATCTTGTTGAAAAATGCCCCTGCCTTTCGGAAACATGATCGTCATGAAGGGGTGTACGTGCTCCGCAACCAGTGTACGATACTTATTGGCCCTCAAGGTGCCTTGTACGAACTCCACTGGACCCATGGATGCCCAATTGTATGTTCCCCAGAGCACAACTGAACCGTCACCAGCTTTTCTTTCTTCCCACGGTTCCCATGGAAAACGAAGGATTCGTTCCCTCCCATGATGAGGGTATCGGGATTCATCAGACCATGCAACGCTCTCCCAATGCGCCAACATCCAATGACATGGTCACGTGCCCATTTCAGTCGTAGTTCCTGAAGTCGTGATGTTAACATTGGCACATGAATGGGTCATCGGCTGCGGAGGCCCATCGTTAGGAATTTTCGTTTCACTGTGTGTTCAGACACTCTTGTACTCGGCCCAGCATTAAAGTCTGACGTTAATTCTGACACAGTTCGCTGCCTGTTCTGTTTTACCAGTCTGCCCAGATTACGACGTCCGACATCTGTAATGACGGGTGACCGCCATACTCCTCCACGTTGGGCTTGGTTTCGCCACTTGTTGAAGACACTCACCACAGCACTCCTCGAACACCCGACAAGTCGTGCAGTTTCCGAAATGCTCGTGCCAGGCTTTCGAGCCATCACACTCTGCCCTCGCTCAGACTCAGATTGATCGCACGCCTTCCCCAGTCTAAACACGGATAGCACGCTCACTGTTACTACATGCACCGTGCGTGTGTCTGACTAGCAGTCATTCCTGGTCAGGTGACGCTGCTATCGACTGGACGGGTTTATATCGATAGTAGGTAGGTAGTCATAATGTTCTGGCTGCTCAGTATACTTACTTCAATTACAAGTAGCTCTGTCGTTATTATGGTTTAATTATTATTAGATATAGCAAAAAAAAAAGGGTCGTCGAGTTTCATCTGCTTCGCCGTCTAAACATCTAATCAATCTTGATTTAATCAAATAGTATATTCAAATTCATTAGAAACTATTAATTTGAATTTATGAAAACCAAATTGGGTTATCTTGTGACTTGACATACAAAAGCGTCACAAGTAAGAGTTGTTTCACCGAGAGTGGTGGTGTAACGGTTAGCGTTCTGGCCTCGCATTCGGGACGACGCCGGTTCGAATGCCCGTCCTGGCAACCAGATTTGGGTTTTCCATGGTTTCCCAAATCACTCCAGGCAATGCCAGAATGCTTCCTCCAAAAGGCCATGGCCAAATTCCTTCCCATTCCTTGCCCCCCCCCCCAAAATTCTTTCCCGTCTCTAAAGACCTCGCTGTTAAGAGACGTTAAGCAGTAAAAAAACAAGAGTTGTTTTAGAACACTGGAGAACTGTATCCGTCTTCATGGGATGCATGAAGTTCGTGGGCGCTAAGTGATGACGATGTCGCGAATCAGTCATACCCTGTTGGACCGCTGATCAGCCTGAATTCAGAATTCTGCACAGTATAGGCCTACTGTGCTGCCTGTAGTAACTGAATGACTGAACTGTAGCACAATTGTAAATTTCCTGCCTTACTGTTCCTTTAGGTAGAGATTCCTGTCTCTCGTGTTGCAAGCTGTCTCATCGCGATAACAATTTCAGCAATAATGATTTCTTACTCGTCGGAGAACCACCTTTTATATTAAGTTCAACCGGGTTTTCCCAAGCTTCGCCAACTAATCCAGTGTCAGACATGCGGGATTTCTAATGCTTGTCCCACGCTGAACAAGCGAGCACGCTGATCTGTAGCTAGGGATTGCAATCCAGCAAAGCGGGATCCCGCATAATTAGACAGTCTGGCGGATCCCGCACAAAATTAAGCGGATCCGCAATCAGCAAAATCCGGCGGAAACGAGTGTCAATCTGCGTGACTCGCTGCCCCACTCGGTCTCTGACGGATATTTTGCATTGTTTACCTGTACCTTCCAGTTGGCATTTGACTCATGTGAACAAGAGTTTGTTGTTGTCAACCTTCCTCATTCGTAAGTAATTAAATACACTTTTACATATTCATCAAAACTTACGTTTGTTTTGAGTACACATTCCTGTAATTTGAGTTATGTTGCGTATTTAGTACGATTTTTTAAATATATAATTATTTTTTAAGTGTCGCACACGTTATATGAATTACACGGTTACAGCTTTTTATTCACGGTTTCATTATTCCCATTTTCTGTATTTGCAGATAAAGTAATTGTGACAATTTCCTTATTTGCGGCTGAAAATTTGATTATTCGTTGATAAGAAACTAATGTTATCGTAATTTTAACGATCGCGTACCTATTTATTTAACAGCTATCAAAAGGAAATTGTATATCCTTTGACTTATTGTTGTTTTGCCGCTGCCTCAATCAGTTTCTTTGACGAAAGCCGCCTGATTACATGTGCCGCTCAGGCTTTCGATTAATCCCTCTTCTCCTTGTTATTATTTCGACTAAAGGTAAAAAAAAGTTATAATAAAATTTTCGGTACACGACGAATTGTGTTGTAGGAAGACCATACTTCGACGGCTGCCTGCGCCGTCTTCCTCACGTGTGTAATTTCGTGTGTTGCAATGAAATCCGGAGATACAACCTATGAGGACTACACTGCAATCATTCGCCGAGAGTCTCCTTTCTTACTAACAAATAATAATTTCCACTCTATAAACGTTGTTACGCCACATAAGTAAATCTGAAATACTTGACAGTTTACGTGTTGGTGATTAGTTTCTTTTAATAACATTGAATCAACTGTAATATCAATCAAGGAATCAGGAGATATAATAATGAATCACGCAAATAATAAGGCCAAGTCTCGTGCTTGTGCGGTGACAAAAAGTAAAGAGATCTTGTTCTGAGCCAAGTCTACACTTTACAGAGTATATTCACTTCACTTTGTGAAATGGAATGCTTTTCTCGGTGTTATGGAACGTTTATTCAGAATTTGTTTAAAAAATAAACTCTGGTAACTTGGTCATTAAGCAAACCATATTTTTAAACTTATGTGACGTATTGTAAGGCACATAATATGACTTAAGACTCAATATTTTCCATTTTTATTATTTATTTAAAAATTGGTTTAGATTAAAAAAAAAAATTAAAACCTGGAAGTACACTTAAGACACGCTAAAAAGTTTTAATGACATTTTGCCAATCATAATATTGCTAACTGTTAATTTTTATCATTTAACATTAAAAATTATTTATTAATTTAATTATTATTTAATTTATTAACTTTTAAGTAATTATGTTTTAAATATATGCGTTAAAAAACTGTTTGTTCCAATCCCGCGGGATCCCGTGGGATCCCGCGGGATTGGCGCAAATCCCGCGTGGATCCCAAACACTGCGGGATTGCAATCCTTATCTGTAACCCCATAGACCAGCCTTTCCCAACCAGTTTCAACCGTGGACCCCTTATATACTAGCCACAGACCATTTAATAATATTTATAATGATAATAATTTGAAATTGGCTATTCTAGAACTGTCAACGTTTAGACTGAATCGCATCTCGCACATTGTGGCCAGAGTTCTCGTTTTTTTCCCGCCTACTTTATTGATGGATTTAGAATGTTATTCATGGGGTTGAATTTTGGGAATGACTCAGGTGTTTACGAAGACGTGTACTTCCCGAGGCTGCGTGGCTCTCCCACTGCAAAGTTCGCTAATGGCAGCTGTGTTACTCTGTTCACTTCAACAATTGCCTTACCAAGCTAATTTAGAAATTATAGAGCTAACTTTTAAATTACCCAAGTTTCTTCGTTGCACGTACCTCCCGTATTTGTCTATCGACTTCACTTACTTTACTTTTTCCACCAAAGTCTGCACTATTTTATCCTTTTATCCTTGACACATACGATACCTACGTGTACTTTCGCTGTTCAGAACCTAGACCTCTAATACCGTCTCAAGATGGTTTGAGTATTTAATTATTTTCATTTACAGAGGTTACATAAGACAAGATGCTTACTATTTCGTTCATTGACCGGAGTTTCAAGTGAATTCAGATCCAGTTTATACTGACAAGGGGACCACAAGGCATTAGGGTCGCTAATTACGTTTATAACTTTAGGGACGTTTTATAGATCCGATGGGTAGTACTGAGGAGAAGCGGTAAGAAGCATCACTCAAAAAAATCTACCTCAACATTTTTTCCTGAATTAATATTTCAGTAACGTTGGTAATAATATCCACTCGTCGCAGAGGTTATAGTGACGGGTTTATAACAGGGCGTCGGAATGGGAGTCCATCTACAGAACTCAATAACGAGTTTTCAAACCAGTTATTAGCATATGATTTGTGTTTTAGCTACTAATACCTTTTTTATAGCTAAGTTATGTTGCTGATGTAATTTCTTGCTCTTTTTTTTATCATTATTATTCAAATGTAGCGGGAAATTATTGCAACAAAAACAGTCCTTACTTTAAAAAGTTACGTTGTTCTAAAACTTTTATACTCTCCTACTGAAATACTTCAGTTTTTGGCTAAAACCTTGTTTACTAGGTACTAATCAATCAATTAGAAAAGTTTCAGTGGAGATTTTTACCCCGAGAATTGTCAGGTACAGGTAATGATCATAGTCCTGCCAATACATGCAAATAACTTCTGGTGGGAATTATCGTACATTTACAGAAAAAGTTAATATTCGAAACATCATCAATGAACAATGTTTTTTTTTTTCGGTGTTGTACATTAATATAATCTTCACGGGCAACTAACCGAAATAAATTGTTGTTTAATATTTCGACGACTGACGACTGTATTCTCCGTCGTCATCTTCCGGTGTATCGTAGTGTTCAAACAACAATTTAACTTTTTTAGTTTCCTGTGAAGAAGTAATATATCTGTAACATCAGTTGGAACGTATGAGGGAAGTTTTGCTAAATATAAGAGGTTGTTTAAAAAAATGATATTTAAAAAAAATCATATTTAAAAAAAATCCCATTTGGGTTATGGGAAAATCTATCGTCGGAATTTTTGGAGTGTTACGATAAGAAAACTTCCTAAGATTTAATGGTTTTGTACTCACTGCATCCAATATTTCGCTAAGTTTACCCAAAAAGTTACTTCTTACATGTTTCGTAGTAAATTAAGTGAAGAGTCGTATCGTTTTCATGTGTCTTTGAGATGACACTTAACAGCATATTTATTTATTCCAAAATGCTATCCTATTAAATTCAGTACCCACACTAAATTGCTGTCCATCCTCCGACCTTATCCTCTTCTTCGATGTTGTCCCTTAACCACTACAAAATTTTAGAAGTGAATTGTCGTTTGGTTCAGTCTTTCAATGCTCAGCATTATTAATACAACATTTGATCACGCTCTGTCAATATATCCCTGGTTAATGCTCTGACCTTGCATTCGGTAGGACGCCGGTTTGAATCCCCGTCCGGGCATCCATATTTGGGTTTTCCATGGTTTCCCCAAATCACTTCAGGCGAATGCCGGGATGTTTCCTTCAAAAATACCGTGACAGAATTCCTTCCCGATCCTTTCCCCAATCCCATCCCGCTTCTAATGACCTCGACGTCAACGATGCGTAAAGCCACAAGTAATATATGTATATATATATCCCTAGTTTGAAAAAATTGAATGCTTTATTCCTTCTTTCTTGAAAAACCAGTTTGAACGCACTTTGGTATTTCTAATTGTTTGACTGGAGGAATTGCGATTACTCGTTATTTGCTAACCAGCTATAAGCAAGATCAGCAATTAAACGCCTCAGCCCTAACGAGTCTCCAACATGTAGCGAAGAGAGTAACAACTCGTTTGAGAAACTGCTTACAAAGTTTTTGTCTGGAGTGTGTGGTCGGAAAAGTGGTTCACTTTCCCAAAGAAGCATTTACATGGCAAGAGAATGGTGTATGAGAAGGAAGAGGATGAAATATTTAGATTTCAATTCAACTGTCTCAACGTTACGGATTGCATATGTCTGAAAATGTTTTGGGTCGAATGAGGACCTAGTGCAAAATGTTTTCGGCACAAGAGCATAAATCCTAAATGCCACGAACAAGAAGTAAGATAGTTGAAATATCAAGTGAAACAACTCGTGGTAGTTAAGAAACTCTATGAAATTCATTTTGATAGCTAGAAAACCAAAACAGAAAAAAAATCTGATCTACACTGTACGGCATTAATGTGACAAGTTATTAAATGTGAAAGAAATATTATTATAAACTGCTTGCTGATCAACAAAATAAAATGTAAACTCGCCAGGTATACAAGTATGTATGACAAATCAGTCTGAAAAGAAATGTTGGAGACTACTGTACAACAAACATTTGTATGATGTGTATATTTCTTATAGTACCTGGAATCTTTCGGGGGCACCTATTTCATGAAGTCTGGTCATATAAGTGTTAAAATATAAACTGTATTCTAAAAATTACTTTAATATTCTTTCTGAAGTAAATTTTCAAATCATACATTATGAATTTGTAAACTATGAGTGATTTTTCTGTTTGGTTTGATTAAATTTGGAAATTTGCGGTTATCAATATTTTATGTTTTGTTAGCCATTATAATAGTTATAAATAAATAAAACCGGTCTCCCTATATGTTTTTGCCACATTCCTCAGCTCTGTGACTGAAATTCATCCTTATGAACTTCTTTAAAGTGAATGATATTGTACTTGTGCAGAATATTCGAATGATGTTTCGTTTATGCTCCACCTACAAATACTT
This sequence comes from Vandiemenella viatica, assembly GCA_031002005.1. Lineage (NCBI taxonomy): Eukaryota > Metazoa > Arthropoda > Insecta > Orthoptera > Morabidae > Vandiemenella > Vandiemenella viatica. Next base: position 273,285,032 of record JARYHS010011408.1, on the reverse strand, counting down.
TGTAGGACTGAGGGAATTGAAATCTGTTTGCACGAATGGGATATTTCCGCAATTTCCTTATTCCAGTACAGACATTTCCCGGAACGCAAAAGTGTCTCCTGTCTGAACGGATCACGTTTCAGCAGAACGTAACAGAATCTGCATTCGAGTGGCGACGCGAGTTGTATTGGGGCGGAGGTAGCGAGGCGAGGATACCGGAGGAGGCCGACAGCTATCTCACGCCAGGACATCAAAGGAAGACTCTGCGTGGATCCACCTTAACAAAGAAATTTACCTCTGTGTACAAAATATAAGATATTGTATTTCGGTTTAGATATATTTCTTTGTTTGTGTGAAAAGGAACAACCAAGCAATGCCAGTGATTGTAGTTCATCAAGGGAGGGATGTGTTATTATTTTATGCTACGAGCGTCACATTGATGAAAGGTACCGGAAAAAGATCAAAGAACGCTTTTCTTCATCTTCTTGTTTTTCCTTATAGCCTTAAACCTCACTGTCGTAAAGATAATCAGAAGCGGTTAAAGACTGAGGGAATTAAAGAAACGGACGAACCAGAGAAGGCAAATTTTAAAAAATTAGTAAATGATAGATCAACTATTCTTTTGTCTATTGTCATCTAATTTCTCAGTGTATCCACTGGCAAAGAAGGTTAAGTTTGCATAATGACCACCACCTCCAATCGATAGGAAGCAACCTCATGTTGTCTTTATATCTATTTGATTCTATTTCTCGCGAAATAATTAGTTTTTATTTAAGTAATCGTAGTTTTTTGTTCTTTTACTAATTTCCCTATGTTTTTCTTCCAAGTTAACAGTTAAGTCTTTGAAGTGTACTTAGCTATTTAATTTACCATTATTTCTTTGTAAAAACTTTAAAAACGGCAATATTTTAATGATTGCAGGTAAACAGTAATTGTGAACCTGCCGCTTTGATCACTACGGTATCTATCTTCACAAGCATTAACCTTTCTCTAGTACCTCCTGTTAGTCTATTAATTTCGTTACTAAGATTAATCTTGCAGTGGATCTATCAGTGGAAATCGATAGCGCAAGTCATAATAATCTCAAACAAGTGTCCGTAATGATAATTGCATTTTTCTTCACTTACATTGCTTTTTAATGTATTTAACAATTTATGATAGTGAATACTGCTATTTACATTATCAATCGAATTTGAGTGCAGTAATCATTTCCTTCTCTTTACCGTATCTTCTGTTTGAAGTTACTGCACAAGAATATAAAAATCGTAAATTGCCCCATGCTACTCATCTTCGTAGCTAATAAATTACAACTGCCATTGAAACATGGATTTCTGTTAGTGGAAACATCTTTTACCAATTTACCGTATTTCTATCATAGCTGACACAACATCGAACAGAAATCCCACAGTATGCTACATTACCTTCATCCCATTTTGTTTTTGTTTTTCATAAAAAGAAAAATTTAAAAATCCTGTTTCGCATCGCTATAAACGTCTTATGAAGGTACAAAATTCAGAGACTTGTCGTAATGAGATGGGATAGCAGGTGCCGAAATAAACTAATAGTCGGCAGTTAGAATCATCACTCGAACATGGAGAATTTTAATGTTACTGTGGCCTTTCGTGATTAGATATTTAGTAAATCGTCATACATACAATATAACTGAATATTTGACGCGCTTAAGAGTCCAAATTACAGTTTTATAAATGTGTCTATTACTGTTTGCTTCTACTGCATGCTTACACGGAATCTACTTTTGTGTATTTGTTTAGTTAAAACTGATTAATTTCTGATTTGTGCTTCATTTTTAGAGGCCATATGTCTAGATTCTTTTGCTCCAGAATATTCACCAAGTAAGTTTGTTTGAAGTTTTGTAGTTTATATCAATCCTACAGCAAACTTGAGATGTACAAAACAATGCTCTTCATAACTTAAAAACTGTAGTAATTATAAAAGGCAGTTTCGTTAATCCGATTTGTGAGAAATTTGTCCTGTGGTTGTAGCTGAACGGGGTCTATGTTAATTAGACTTGAAAATTTGTCGTGCTTTATTAGTTAGTGATGCGAAAATAGCTGCATTGAGGCACACCGCCATACGGGCTGCGTTAGCTATTTAATTTGGACATTTAATAGGAAAAGCCACTTGTTGGCATTCATTGGCCTCGTGACCAGCAAATACTCGAAATGTTGTTTACTCTAGTGCCGTAAAATGAATTTGTTTAACAAGTGTCTCACTGGTCGCGCATTTAATGGTGCAGCCGGGAAATTAATCCAGTCAATCGTATTTACTTTACAGCAGAATGTACTCGTTGCAAATGCGGGTACCTAAACGGGTGAATAAATTCATTCGATTCCAGACTACAGCAACTGCTGGATGGTTTGCGTTTTGTCTTAGTAGTTTACAATATCGACGTGCTGTTTAAGAGTTGAAATGTGAGACAATTTTACCGATTACGTAAAGCACTCTTCTGAAAACTGGAAATGGTAAGGCGTGTAAAGTAAAAAAAAAAAAAACCTACACCGAGGATGAATCAAGCAAGTTTGAATGAGAAATCTTGACGTTTAGGAGTCAGACATAAATTTTTCGACAGATGAAATATCCCGCCTAGCATCAGAACGAATGTCCAGATGTCAGGAATATAGAATATAATGTTACGAAATAATGACATTTTCTTGCAACTGTAATCTATATACCAGTTACAATCATCGTAATCGTCCTCATTTGTTTCTCCAATCTGATGAAATTCTTTATAATTAGTTGTAAGTATTTGGGATCCTTTTACTGTTATTCATCTTTAGAAGTAACGTTCTGAAACGTTTTTTCATGTGCACTATCGAGCAGCTTCGTAATGAGATTTTTTTGACGATTCTTTTGTTCACATTGGTAAAAAAAAAAGGTACTGTGTTTTGCGCATGGAAAGTTCTGAAAGGCCAACGTGATTAGAAATCAAACGCTTCTCAATAACAGATCACTTAAATGCAACACACGACCAACTCAAAGGCAAAACTGAATAGCTAATAAAATTTGTCGATTTTTACAGATTAGGGAGCGTGCATAAACCACGTAGCTCCATTTTGGGCTCCTGTGATCCTCACCTTCCCCCACTTAGCCCTACGTGGCTTTTGCCTCTACCTACCCCCCCTCCTCACGTTACAAGTAGCCTTTTTTTTCCCTTTTGATTCCAGAAGACATTTTGTACTGTGTTCTCTTGTCAGACTATTGTAAATTACATACGGAGACAATTAACTGAGGGAAATACATGTTCACATGCTGTTGTGAGTTCTATTCCTCATTTTAACCGTGAAAAATGTTATGAAAGGAAATCTACGTGGCCTGGCTCGGAAGCCCCCCCCCCCCCCCTGGACCGAGCCACGTAGTTTGTGCACGGTCCCTTACCTGTTTGTTGAGTAGTTGGTTGAGGTGTCTGACTGGGGTGTGACAGGTCCTCGATTCTAATCGGGTCTCATCTGGACTTTTTTTTGTAGACCCTTAAAACTATTTTCACCTATGAACGGACTTCACCTTGATCGTATGAAGCACGTGAAGATGTCGGTAGTTTGGATCAAACGTAAAAGATAAGGGTAGTGGGTGATTTAAGTCGTAACAAAAATCGATGGATGGCCAGTTCATTAAGACCTAAACGGATTATTTATTTTAGCTGCACGTTGTGATGGTCAACGTTTTGTTAAGCGGGAGATTAACTCCGGATTGCTACTTAAGAGCGAGCCACATTTTGTATTTTGATCTTAAAGAAATATTTGGTAATAGTCTGTTAACTAAACGTCTTCAAGTGGTTACTTGAATAGCCAAATACTATCAACCACAGAAAGCTATAGTGGGTGATTTTATTTAAATTTTTCATTCAAATTTAGTCAAACACCATGATTCTCATCATTTTCGTAACCACGAATGATGTGGCTGGTTAGATTTATTGAAATGTCTCTAACTCCTGTTAATGTCAAGCTTTTTTAACATCACCACAATGAGGTATTGGTCATCATATTTTGATGCAGAGAGCCAAGTGTTTGTGAAAAGTAAAGTTTATGTTGTGTGTGATAAGTGTAGTTTTTGTTTGTGAACTGTGTAGTGTATGAGGTGGAAGTTTGGGACCGTCCTAGTATTTGCCTAGGTGATTACGGGAAACTGCCTGAAACGAGCATGCAGACAGCTGATAGGCGGATTCCGGCCGCTGGACCTGGGCCCTTTGGAGCTTCCCGATACGGTGTGTTGGCGCTTTAACAAGCGCAGGCATGTACGTAGACGATTGTCAATAATATGATTACCTGTCTCATTTTTCTATTCTACCCCTTATGAAATTGGCTCATCACTTTATTTAAAAAAACCAATTCCGTATCATATTAAGTTTTAATACATTATAGCAACTTGTTCAAGCTTTCTACATTTAAAACAAATGGTAGAGGCTATCATAAATAGTTCCAAGACATACCTATGCTTAAAATGTGAAAGAAGTACATTGTACTCATTTTACATCATTGTTTTGCTGTTGTAGAATCATATCAGGGACCGTTTACCGTTAACCTCAGACTTGAGAAGCAGATGAATGCATGTAACTTCCGAAGCATGAAATGGATCGCATACGGTTTGCTAAGGAAAATAATTAATTTCAGATTTCCAGTTTTGTCAGCTTGTCAGAGTCTGGTGTTAATGTTCCCGTTCATAAATTCTAAGCACACAGTGGTCATACTGAACGCATCTGTCAGCCGTTTTTCTCCGTGGTTACTTTCGCTCTTGCCACTTTTCTCTTGACATGGGCGAATTCCATTAAGTTTTATTCACACATGACGAGAAAGAAAGGATCTGTCTTCATTCTATGTAGGGTGGGGCGTCCTTCATTATCTGAGTTTTAAATGGCAGTGTTTACTCCCACGTTCTCTTCAATTCTTGGATGCGGTGAATATTTTGGAGGTGACTTAACGAACAAAGTTAGCCAACTACTCAAAACGCGAAAATGAAAAGTGTACTTTAGCTGCGCAGATAAACAAAGTACTTGTAAAATATATACAACCTCCTGACCTTTTTGCACAGCTAACAACGTTCATGCTATGTTGTTTTCCTCAGCACGCCAGTCTATATCACCGCCTTACTCATTCTGAAACGTCGGCATGATTCACTTACTCTACCCCACTTTATGTTGCAGTTGGAATATTAGTGCAAGAATCGCTTTCGCCCGCAGGCGAAAAATATTGTAATTGATCCACAATGTTGTTTCTCAGATGATTGTTTATATCTTTTTACGCCTTCCTCTCTTTCCCCAAATAATCTTCATACTTAGCACCGTACAACCTACTCCTCTATACTATTTCATCTTATTCAAAATTTTGTCAATTTTTATAGGTTTCGGCTCTTAAATTAAAAAAAAGCAAGGATAGAAACAAAACATCAATCAAAGTTTCTGTTGTTTCAGACGCAGAGTTGTGATATTACTAAGATAACTTAATGGGAGTAAATTATTATTGATTTCACCTCAAAGCACAGTAATTTGAGAGCTCACAACATAATATAAAGACCGATTTATTTTAGAAAGTTGCTTTGGTGGCCAATTTTGTTTTTGTAATCGCAAGTAATTGATGCCTAAAGAATTTGATAAAAAGTATTTTCTTGCCTTCACTGGTGAATCATGTGTATTGACAATGTCTGTCGGCTTGTAGAAATGAGAAAAATCGGAACATAGTTGTGCTACATTGTTTCTAACTGTCTGAAGGCTGTTGATTGCGTTTAGTTTCAATAGGAAAGGCGCTAGAATGGCCATGTCGTCGATCTCGCTAAGACATCAGCTGTTCCTTCATGCTGAAACCTTCCAAAAAGCTGTAATAATATCAATAGTGAATCTATTTATTAGATCCACCCCATCTATCGTGAACATAATACTGACTTCGAATATCTACAAGAATGTTTTTTAACTTTCTGCCAGACCGGAATTCACGCCGTAACTTGACATCTACAAGTATCGTGAAGAGCGCCTTATGGTGTGGCAACCACTCTGACATAACGGTGCTGCAGGCACCAATATTGTGTATCGACAACGTCTGTCGGCTCATAGAAATGAGAAAAATCGGAACATAGCTGTGCTACATTGTTTCTAAGTAGTTTAGATTTCTGATAGTAACAGGTGATCAGTGATTTGTAAAAATCTTATATTAATATGACACTATTTTTTTTCCGTGTTAATGCAGAAGTATAGTGATAAATAACCAATTCTTGTTAATGATAAACTCAAAGTATTGTCACGACGTCTCTCTTTAGCATTAGCAAAATGTTTTCCGCATCTTCCATGCGCGCACCTTTCAGAAAACCTACGTCCCCCTCACAGGAAGGTCTCAGTTTTTCAATCCTCATCAACTAAGATATCTCAACATATCCACTTTCACGCTCATTGGACGAACAAACAGAACAGTTCAATAATTAGCTGACTGGTCTCCACTCCTGATATACTTCTGGAAGCCTCCACTTCCAAGAACATAGCGCAGCACAGGCCCACGGAGCGATATGGCCAGAAAGGTCTTTTCGCCAAATGAGCTATAAAGCGCTTCCTGACCGCCAGATACCTGCTATATTTGACCGACGTGGATTTGCCAGAAACCTCGTGAAATATTTAGTGCCTCTGCCCTTATAGATAGCGTCCGCACATTTTCAGCTCGGTGCTGTAATTCGGGGCTGCCCTATCACGGGCAAAGAGAAAGCCCGTCTTTTGAAACACGCGTCCACTGAAGAATTTCACAGTCACACGTGGCCAATGTACTACCTGCCTATTACAATTCTTAATACAATCGTGACCAGAAATTGCATACATCTAAGGTACAGTCTAATTACACTAAAAATTTATAACAACGTAACAAAAATTATTTTTGGCACTACGTTTTGTTGACATTACGTACAATAGAAGTTTGTGACCCTACAAAACGCCTGCTAATTATGAACATGCCTTCACTAAATTATGAATTGTGCGTCTAAAGAATTAAAAAAATTAACGGACTTTTTTTGAGATACTGTTCGTTGTATGAGGCACATAGATGGACTTTCCACTGTCTGAAGGTTTTAGATGTCACATATAACATGCTCCGATAATTTGCTGCGAAAGTCACGTAGATCTTGCGGGCACTACTTAACGAAAACGTTACTTTTTCTTTCCGTTATGTTATATTACACAACACAGATAAAATCGTAATATATGCTTCTGCTTTGCATCGTTCCATCGAATTTTTTTGCATGTTCGTTGAAATAAAAAAACGTTTCACTATTCCATGTAGAAAGAGATCTAACAAAAATTCGTAAAAATTTAACGCAAATTACTTTTCGTGCCACTATTCGTTGTTTGTGACTTTACGTCTGCAAATTGTGAACACGCCTTTATGAAATATCAGACTGAAGAATTTCCAGTAGTAATTCCGTTATTTAATTGGTGATGCTATTCGCAGTAATGACGTCAGTAAAATTGCAGTTATGATAAAATCTTAATCTGTTGTTAGAAATTAACTTCGTCGAACCTAAAGCTGAAATACAGAATGTCAACTGTCATTCTGGTCCAGGATGCATTTCAATATAACAACAGCATCCGCTAATATCGCTGCTCAAAAATCCATACATGTGCATTCGTCGACACACTAGGACTACGCAGGTGAAGCTTTAGGCAAATGGTAGTAATAAATATTTGTGTCTTTACGATATAATTAATGGGATTCTGAATAGCTAGTAAACAATACCGCGAGGTAGCAATTATTAATTTCTGCTCCATTGTACTCATCCTGGTCTGTAGCAGCTGCAGATAGGAATGCCTCGTTGTTTATTCCGGTCGGTCCTTGTGCAAAGATTTATACGGGCGAATTCGCGTGAACATTCGTTCCGGAGCTGTTACCGGAGGCCGTAAATAACGCGTTCTCTGCGCGTCGAGTGCGCTCCGCCCCTGCTGTGCAGCGCATACCTGGAGACCCGATTCTCTCACAGCGACCGGTTTAATTACCTGCCGTACACAACAGGCCTTGCTCGCAGTGCGGGGATATATCGTGGATCCAGTTATCACGAATTCTTTGCGAATGTAATGTGAGCCTAGTGTTGTGTGGTAAGGCAGAGCGAAGGTTACCTTCAACTTACCCTGTTATAGTACGCGTCAGGAACGAAGGCGGGTCGCGCAGAGAGAGAGAGAAATAGGGTTGAAATAGAATATCCGACGTTGCCGCGTTTAACTATTCGCAATACAATTGTAAGGCTAGTATCACGCTTTAGCAGCTCTCTCTTGAGCTTTGGCAACGTCGCAGATCTGCCCTCTCGCGTCTGCTTCGCCCTTAAAATGCTTATATACTTTAAAATCTTGCTTTCTGCTTTGACTATACAGAACCTTAGTCTTATGTTGATCATCTTCCATTATTTAGAATAGGAATTATTGCAATGCTCACTGATTTAGAACGGTACAATTCACAAACATATCGCATTCAACACTCGTGTTAACACGACAGGCTCTGGATTGTTACTGAATGTGATTGGTTACTGGCAGAATGATGACGTACATGCGCATACCCTCGCTAAACTGGGCCGCCATCGTTTGTGACGCGCACTATAGTGCACGTGAATTCGTCCCGCACTCTTGCCGTCAACTCTTGGATCTTTCAGTTGGAGTTTGCGAGTGGTGGCTGGGGAAACACTTAATAACACTCTAACTAACGACGTTGAGGGAATTTAAATGAACTCCAGAGATGACTCTGGCAGACATTTATTCCTGATCTCTACAAAATAACAAGTTTAATGATACAAATTAATGGCACAGCGTAAATACGTGCAGAAGCGAATTTTGCCTTCTTACTATAGCCAAATAGCGGAATAAAATAATGGGAGGTTCGGTACGAGCCTTGCTCTTGAGCATACGAAAGGGTGGGTAAGGTGGTGAAGGATTTCCTAATACTGATTACTAAGGCCCGGATTCTTAGATTTGAACCTATTTTGTTCCTACCGCAATATTCTCGAAATTTTAATTTTCTTTTTCGTCTTTTGTTTAAACTAATAATTTTCGTAAATTTAATAGGACCTAAAAGAACCTAATTTCTATGTTATGACCTAAAATGACCTAATTCGGTTTTAGGAACTTAAAAGGACCTAATTCGATGTACTGACCCAGTCCGATTGTAATTTTATCATTCAACTAACGGAGTTCCCGGCGTTGCCCGGTATAGTTGGCGTAGATCTAACCGTACCCTATTTTTATTCCCGCAAAACATTTGTACAAAGTTTCATAAAATACGCGCCAACTTTTTCGGAATTAAAGCAAACTTACATTCACCCGCCCCCTACCAAGAAACTGGTGGGCTGAAGTTTATTTGCACGTATAGGCTACTATTTTCATTCGTTCGAAAATATTCATGTATATCAAGCTTCGATAATTTGGTTAAGAAATTTCATTTTTACATTACCGAACAACCCTAGATTATGTTAAGATGGAGCCGGAGGTAGGCTTCGAAACGTCGCCCTACTTTGACGCGCTATCTCGGTGGAATACCTTAGAAGATTTTATACAACTGACACACCGAGAAAGCTTACATTCGTTCAACCCTAGAATTTGTTAAAAACTCACATTTGATTCAATTGCGAAGTGAATGTATATACTTGCGGCTCGAAACGCCAGATAAAATATCAAAAGTGAATCTAGAATAATGTTATCGTAAACAGAAGACTAATGCTGAAGGCCAGAGATATTGTCCAGAGATCGTGCTTAAAGAAAATCTCTGTTGTTTTTACGGCTATCTATGTCGTTTAAAAATTGATATCCCGAATTAAAGGAAATAATACTTCAAGCTATGGCTTTTAAAAATTGAATATATCGAATTAAAATATAGAATACTGAAAGTTTTGTTTAGTGTGCAAACTAGTTATTACTAAAATTATCTTATTGCCAACTTGAACAATAGTGTAATGGAAAAGGAAGGCGATGTCGACATTGATGACTTAGGAGATCCTGTTTTAAGGACAGAATTTAATAAAGCTCTGAATGACTTGAAAGCAAATAAGGCAGTTGGAATTAATGAGATCCCTGCAGAACTTCTTAAATCCCTAGGAGAGGAAGGAATCGAAAGATTATTCAAGCTAATATCAAAAAGTTATGAAACAGGAGAAATTCCAACTGATTTTAATACAAAATTATCATCTTCACACTTCCAAAGAAAGCACAAGCCGACAAATGTGAGAATTATCGCACCATTAATCTAACAACACATGCTTCAAAATTATTGACCAGAATAATATACAGAAGGATGGAAATGGTAGTAGAAGAAATAGTAGGTGAAGATCAGTTTGGGTTTAGGAAAAATCGCGGTACAAGGGAAGCAATTCTGTCTCTAAGATTAATACTTGAAAGGCGGATCAAGAAAAACAAAGATACTTTTATGGCATTTGTTGATTTAGAAAAAGCTTTCGATTATGTTAGGTGGAATAAGATGTTCAAAATTTTAAAGAAGTCAGGTCTAAAGTATCGAGATAGAAGAATATAAACTATATAAGAAACAAGTGGCTGTAATAAAAGTAGAGAATCACGAGAGACATGCATCAGTCAAAAAGGGTGTGACACAAGGCTGTAGTATATCCCCGTTAATATTCAACTTGTATGTAGAAGAAGCAATGAATAAAGTCAAAGAAAAATTACCATGTGGCATAGGTTTTCAGGGAGAAAAAATCAGTATGCTACTATTTGCTGACGACATTGTCTTGTTAGCAGAGAGGGCTGAGCATATTGAGAAGTTACTGAATGGCATGAACAAAATACTGAAAGAAGACTTTGGACTGAATATAAATCAAAGCAAGACAAAAGTGATGAAATGTAGCAGAAATGATACCAATACTAGTGGATTAAATATAAAAATAGGATCGGATGCAATAGGAGAAGTAAGAGAATTCTGTTACTTGGGAAGTAAAATTACAACCGATGGCCGAAGCAGGAATGATGTTAAAAGCAGAATAGCATTAGCAAAAAGAGCCTTCATGAAAAAGAGAAACCTTTTAGTTTCAAATATTGATCTAGGAATTAGAAAGAACTTTTTAAAACTCTTTGTGTGGAGCACAGCACTTTATGGTAGCGAAACATGGACTTTAGGAAAACCGGAAATAAAGAAAATTGAAGTATTTGAAATGTGGTGCTACAGAAGAAAGCTGAAAATTAAGTGGACAGACAAAGTAAGAAATGAACGAGTTTTGGAAATGGTGGGTGAGAAAAGAAGTTTGTGGAAGAAGCTTACAGAAAGAAGAGATAGGCTGGTAGGTCATATTCTGAGACATGCTGGATTGGTTAATCTGTTAGTGGAGGGAACTGTCGAAGGTAAGAACTGTAGAGGAAGACAGAGATTAGAATATATGAAGCAGATAATTGAGGACGTGGGCTGTATGGGGTATGTAGAAATGAAGAGGTTAGCACAGGATAGGAAAGGATGGAGGATTGCATCAAACCAGTTGAAAGACTGACGACAGCAAAAAAAAAGAAAAAAAAAATTCTTATTGCTTTAATTAAAGGCTATGGTCAGAGACATTGTGTTGTGTATTTAGTGCGGAGTATGCGGCATCTAGTGATCCTTCCTGTGCAATTTCTCACCATACGTTCAGAATTTCATTTAATGCTCCTACATTATTTAACGTTGAAACATAAGACATGCCAGACAAGTCAATTAAGATTCTAAGCTTTAAAATGAAAAATTCCATCTAAATCTGGGCCGGTAGTTTCCAAGTTCTTATACGACCAATATTCCCGGTTTTAGTTTTATAGATATAGATAAAACAAATTACCGACCGGATTAGCACAGTAGCACGAACCGTGGTCTAGTAATTTGGAGTCGGGAGACTCCATGGGTTCGAACTCCACCGTCTGCTTTTCTGTAATGGTTTCCGTAATTTTACTTTCCACCTCCTGGCAAATTCAGAAACAATACCTTATTGACACGCAACCGAACATGGTGGGTGACCGGTTTACGCTCTGGCCTTGCATTCGGGAGGACACCGGTTCGAATCCCCATCCGGGCATCCAGATTTGGGTTTTCGATGGTTTCCCCAAATTACTCCAGGAGAATGCCGGGATGCTTTCTTCTAATGGCCATTGCCGAATTCGTTCCCGTTCCTTGTCCCAATTACCATCCCGCCTCTAATGTCCTCGACATCGACGAGGCGTAAAGCCATAAGTAAAAAAAAATAAAAATTGACACACCACGGCCGCTTCCGTTTTCCCCTTCCTTTTCAAAAACGTCCTTTTATTCTTCTACATCAAAATTTAATTTCCTTCTTCTACATCAGTTCACGTTAATGTCACGTGGGCAATCCGGCCAGTCACCCTTCCCAGTTGTATCTACGACAGAGTCATGTTAGAAGTTTTAAACGAGTGGTTTAAAGTGTACAATAAAGACAATGTATTGAACACAATAGTGGCTTATTCTACGTGTTTTAATGTAAACGAGCAATGTGATGTTGGATGTTTTAAAGGAGCACTTGAGATTGTATTAAAAAGTCACAACGTTTTTAACACAATGGAAGTATATATACTGCGTGTTTTAAAATTTATTTCCTATAAAAATGTGTAAATTCGTAAATTAGAATTTAGAGAAGTATAAAACGTGAATCGAATAAACCTAAATTTAGATTTTTAGAGCCTAAAAATTCGGGGTTTAGTGATTACTGTGTGATTTTCAGAAAAACACTTCAACTAGAGCCTATACGGAACTGGCCTCCGCACTGTCGCTCCATACTGGGGTGACTGTTTTCTTTATTGGCTGGCTCGCATCACGCGCAGTACATGCAGAGTTCTAATTGGTCAGTTGGAGACTGTCTTTCTGGAAGGTTCCAGAGCTTTACGGACCGCGTCTCCCACGATAAGCTGCTGGCTCTGCGTCATTGTGTGAGGAATTCAAGTAACGCAGTTTCATGTTCCATGCTTTCCCACCTAGGACTTCAGCTCATGGAGGCTGGCTAAAGTACTGCATCAAACTACCAGATTATTAAAATATGCTTCACCAGTCTCGGAGACGTATGGTTCTGATCGTGGATTTCATCGTACCTCTGGAATTTAAACAAGAACATGAGGGAGTGAAATGAAGTACATTAAATAAAAATGTACTTCCTGAAGAGTAATATAAGAGTAATTATAGCTGAGAAATATGGGTCTGATAGAAGATATTTGAAGCACCGATTGAAGACGAAGAAATGATATTTAAATAGAAATTAGGGAAGGAATATAATAAATAAATCTGCTGCTCTTAGTTGCAAATGGAATGAGGCTCAGATTTAGGACAAGACAGAGAGATGAAAGTAGTTGGAAAGATAATAAAAGAAACATAGGTGAAGTAGAGATACAGTGATAGACAGCTGTTAATTGAAGAAGACTTTTTCTTTTTAATTCGGGCTCTCCGCCTCGTCGACGTCGAGGTCATTAGAGGCGAGACTGGACAGGGGCAATGGACGAGATGGAATTGGGCCATGATCATTTGAAGCAACCATCTCTGGAAACCATGGAAAATCGAAATCATGATTTGATCCCTTGTCCACTCGAACGCAATACTCGAGTGTTACTGCACATCGGACTCTGTAAGCGAAGAGGAGACGTTTGGGAATATCCTTTTGTCGCTCAGCAACCTGTTGTAAATAACAGATTAAATCTTTGAAATCGAAAACTCGGCGTGAATTTGCCCCGTCCCATAGAAAAAGATGATGAAGGGTCATAAACATTGTTGACTTCTTCGCCCAATTGTAAGATAGTAACAATGGACTGGACAATTTTTTGCTCTCAGCTTGTGGATCATTCAACACGTGGATAGATAAAAGGTAGACAACAAGAGGTACGGGATACATCTTCCCCGAGAAGTGAAGTGATAGCGTAGTCTCGCGCCCTCACAGGACTGACATAGTTCCAATAACAATACATTTTTATGTCTTGCACTTAACCTAGTTCTGATCTTAGGTCTAGCCACTGACTCGCAAGCGGTACCAGTGCGCATTCAGTAACTATATGTAACACCTTCAGTTGTATTTCTGGGAATTTTTATTTCAGCAACTGCATTATTTTCGGTAATGTCTAGTGCACTATATCTCAGATATTAAACAAAGTGCCATACAATACTTGGTTTTCATTTGGATTTACCTTGAAGTTCAATTAATTAACTATTCTTGACTTGGGATTCTAATGTTAGAAATCGCACACATTTCTCGTTGTATTTTAGAGAGATTACTTTAACTATGAATCTGCTTGTTAATAATTTGAACTGTTTACAAAAAGTATAGTATGAAGGTAGGTCGTTAAAAGAAAAGGTTCCCACCGAGCGGGGCGGTGTAATGGTTAGCGTTCTCGCCTCGCATTCGGGAGGACGGCGGTTCGAATCCCCGTCCGGGCATCCAGATTTGGGTTTTCATGGTTTCCCCAAATCACTCCAGGCAAATGCCGGGATGCTTCCTTCAAAAGGCCATGGCCGAATTCCTTCCCATTCCTTGCCCCCATCCTTGCCCCCCATCCTTTCCCGTTTCTAAAGACCTCGATGTTAAAAAGAGACGTAAAGCAGTTACCAAAAAAAAAGATTCCCATCAAATGTAGACAGAAGCCTGTAAGCGAATTTTATACCAACGAAAGAACTGTTTATCAAAAAAAAAAAAAACGTTAGGTTTCTTAAATTGTGAGTAATAGAACAGTCCACCAAATGGAAGTGAATGTGCGACATTAGGAATACCAGGTAGAAGGAAACCTGAAGCATTTGAAATGATGTGCTGTAGAAGGATGTCAAAAATTCAGGGGATAATGTATGCAATAAAGGGGATTGGAAATTAAAGTCCCCCCCCCCCCCCCCCCAAAAAAACTATGGGAGAGTATCGTAGAAGGAAGAGGGTGAATACTTTCTAACATTTGGAATATTCAGGTTTACTGAATGTTGTCAGCAACTGTAGAGAGAGAGGGGGAGGGGGTGAAAGCTTACCAAAGGTATACTGAACAGATAACTGATAAGATAGATTATAGACGATTTGTTAAGACGTAACGATTAACTCAAGATAGGATCACATGTATAATTGCAGTAAAACAGTTGAGAGACTAACGACTTTAAAATAAAGCAAATTTATCATTGTTACTTAATTTTACTGAAAAAACTGATCAAATAGGAGGCAAACTAAACAATATCTAGCAGAGCTATTTAGAGAAGGTATTTGAAAAAAAAAATTGCTAGTAAAAGTCCCTTGACTGGTCGTTCAATTATCAAAACCAAGTAAGAGGTGTTAAATATGACAACTAGTGAGAATTTGATAAACAGCAGAAATATTTTCAAAAAGAAAAATATGTCGATAATAAACATCAATACAGATTGAAGAATGTAGAAAGACTACAATTTTTTCTGTACTTTCGTATGTGAACATAAACGAAGCAGATAGAATGTCTTTCACAGTGTTTTTATTCTGTCGCTTTTCTCTGTCGTCCACCTGCCTGTCCTGGCGTTAGATGTTCGCAGCTGCCGTCACATGTCCCGCCAATGACGCAGGCCGCAGACATAATGGTCGCGCGTTACACATTCGAATAAATTAGCCAGAAATAATTAGAAAGCCACGTTACGGCCGGGATTTATGGCGCTAGCGCGGCCATAACGCAGGCGGGTCACGGTGATTTAGGGAAAACTCTGGGGGAATGTTGGCTGCCCTGCGTCACGGTGCGAGATCCAAGTCGGACGTTGTTAGCAGGCGCCACCGCTTCCCCGAAGCACTAAACAAGTGTTTATTTTTACACATAAGAACTTTACGGTCGTACGTCTCACTGCGGACAAGTAAACGTCTCTTCCGAAAACACGAAACAGGTGTCCTCAACAAGCGGAATAGCAGGTGCTTTAACGATCGGTATATGAGGAATTTTGTTTGTTGTTTTTGTTGTTTTGTTGTTTTTGTTTTTTTGTTGTTTTGTTGTTTTGTTGTTTTTTTGTTTTTTTGTTGTTTTGTTGTTTTGTTGTTTTGTTGTTTTGGTGTTATTTGTTGTTTTGTTGTTTTGTTGTTCTGTTTGTTATTGTTGTTTTGTTGTTTTGTTGTTTTTTTGTTGTTTTTGTTGTTGTTGTGTTGTTTTTGTTTTCTTTCCCCCTAGAAAGAGAGGTATACACGGAAGAAATGTCAAAATGAATATATTAAATTGGAATTGTTATTAAAATTCGGTTGTTATTTACGAAATTAAATTCTCAGTAAAAGATTATTATCTGATGTAATAAAATTCACTGCTCTCGTTTTCGTGTCTTTATTGACAATTTTGCTGTAAATCTTCTTATATATAAAACGAAACCGGTTATATTAGTCTAATAAAAACTCGGAAACTACGGAACAGATTTCGATGTGGTTTTAACCGTTTTAAAGCTTAGAATCTTAATTCAGTTGTTTGGCATGTCTTAAGTTTCAACTTTAAATAACGCTGGAGCATTAAATGAAATTCTGAACGTATGATGACAAATACCAAAGACGAAAGGATTAGATGTTCCATACTTCGCACTAAACACACAATTAAATGTCTCTGACCATAGCCTTTAATGAAAGCAATACTATAACTTCACAATAATAAGTATTTTGCGCACGAAACAAAACTTGAATATTCTTTCCTTTAATTTGGGATATTCAATTTTTAAACGCCATAGCTGACCGTAAAAACAAGAGAGATTTTCTTTAAGCACGATTTCTGGACAATGTCTTTGGCCATCAGCATTAGTCTTCTGTTTACGATAGTAAATTTCCGGATTCACTTTTGATGTTTGTATAAAAGGCTGAATCTGCGGAGTTAAAGTATCTGGCGTTTCGAGCAAAACGTATATCCATTCACTTGGCAATTGAATCAAATGTTAGTTTCTAACATAATATAGCGTTGGTCTTTATTGTAGTAAAGCAATTTCGTAACCAAATTAACGAAGCTTGATGTACATGAATCTTTTCGGACGAATGAAAATAGTGTTCGTGCAAATAAACTTCAACCCACCCGTTTCTTGGCAGGGGGTGGGTAAATCTAGGTTTGCTTCAATTCCGAAAAAAGTTGGTGTGAATTTTATGAAACTTTGCACAAATGATTTTCATGGTGGGAATAAAAATAGGGTACTGGTAAATCTACGCCAACTATACCGGGCAACGCCGGGAACTCCGCTAGTTTACTATATTTTGTGTCGATAAAATGTCACAGATTAAGAGTCGCTAAAAGGAAGAAACATCAACTTGGTAATGAAAGTAATATGGTTTGGATATCCTATCAGCAAACAATCGAGCGAAATGAATTGTAAAACTGACTATACAGGTTCCTTCACGGCCACTAATAAATAATTGATATAATTTTTGTATCTATTTCTCTGCAGTTTTAGTCGACCACATAAACTCCTTTGGGGTTTATACGCAGACAGAAAACACAAAGTGGAAGGTTCATTGAATGCTACCTTTCCTATTTTTTCCTTTAGATCCCTTTTCACGAAATTTATATCAAAGAAATAAAAGTAAATTAACAATATCGTAATGTACATAAGTAAAAATTACGGCCTTCTCATGGCTGAATTTAGATAAATCATGGAAAATGAAAACTGTATGTGTCGGGTTAGCCTGTTTAGTTGGTCTAATTGCGAAGACTGTGAAAAATATATATAGCCCCTACATTTAAAGTTACCTTTCGGCATCCAAGCAGCTTCGTATTATAATTAGGTTTCGTTTTCACACATTGCATGTATATGATGAGGCAGGCATAAAGTTTAATGAAATCATCTCTAGACCGTGGGAAGATCTGTACCGAAAATCCTGTATATAAAAGACAGGCTCACTTTCGACAAAACTGCTACACACTGAATACGAATGTTTCATGGTATATGAATCGGTTTAGTACACAGAAATTTTACTTCATTAATAGTCGTTCTGTCATGCTGAGTGTTGCTTAAAAATGAACTTTTGCTGACCTAATCTGTATTTTCATGCTTTGAGATAGGGGTGGTCAAACCACGGCTCTGCCTTGAATATATTTCCGTCCCGCCTGATTCATCACACTTTTACAAAATATATTTATTTTATAATGGACAAAGTAGTGAAAACCAAAGCATTAAAAAAAATGATTTGTGTATCCATATTTTGAAGATTTCTTTCACATCTATTTATATATATTTTTATATATCATTTTTAGTGTTATATCTTTCTTTAAAATGAGCGTTTGATATCATTATTACATTACTATATTTACATGTAAGAACAATAATAATAATACTTCATAACGTTTCAATTTTTCACTCCAAAAAATGTCTATAGAGGGTCTATACCTAATATGGGGATATATAATTTTATATGTGGCCCGCATCTCCAAATTGGCCCACGAGATCATTTGGGTTGGCCACCCCTGCTTTAAGATATCCCGCTTCAAGTAAATTCTTGCTTCAAAGACTCGAAAAAAAGGGGAGAAAATATATTTGATAATAGTAAGTTCTTTCGGATATTCCTAAATACGTTAGTGAAGAATTTATGTACTTCATTTATTGCCGCCATATTTTGTAGAGCTCTCGCACAGTTGAAGATTGCTTACTTCCTGCAGGAGAAATGAGGAAGAGCGGTGAGAAATGTAGCGTGATTTGTTCCTGCAGCTGATGTATTTCCAGTTGGTCCCTAGAGATTGCACTGGCGGTAAAAACAACTATTTCCCGCGGGTTATCTCTCTCGGATATTGCTGCCTCCGCAGAACTTGCTATGTTTTTAGCTGTTGCAGGTAGAAAGCAAGTAATATATCGCAAGTGCCAGCAATCTAACCGTTCACAATGTAAGGTGCTTTCCAGAATGAACTAATTTTCTTTAATACTATCAATCTCACTTAACAGCTGTACTTAATGATAAGACCACTTCACAAAATGCCTCATTGCACTAATGGATAAAACAACATTTGAGTCTGTAACTCGAAACTTAGGAATTGATTTTAATGGTCCACGGCATCATTTACCTAGATTAGAAGGTACGGTAATATAGAGCTAGAGATTTGCTAAATGATGCATGCCTATCCTAAGAATGTTCACATTGTATTCGTCTCTCGAGCACAACTTACCAAGCATAACAGGAAGCCCTACAACAGGGATGGCCAACCCAAATGATCCTGCGGGCCACTTTGGAAATGCTACATAACTCCGCGGGCCGCTTATAAAATTATATCTTTGCAAGAATATTATTTTAAAATCAAAATTTTTTCTCATAATTTCGACAGTTAATTTTTGTATATATGGACGCACTAATGTGTGTTTTAAACATTGGTTTTCACTACTTTGCCCATTATAAAATAAATATATTTTGTAAAAGCGTGATGGATCTCGCGGGCCGCGGTTTGGCCACCACTTCCCTACAACAAGATAAAACATATTTATCAAAGCAACTGTCTCCAATGATATAGATCTTAGCCGATACTGTTCAGTAGCAAGATTACGATTGTTTATTTGCCCATGCAGTTTTTCTTTAAAGCTGCTCAAAAAGCAGAACTCTTGCAAGATAGTTTCATGAATGCAGTGGAATTTAAGTACCATTTCCGGTATTACGATAAAGGAAAAATTTTAACTCCATTAACATGTTTTTATAGCTCGCCCCGTTGGATTAGGTTGTTGTGGAACCATAATGGAGTCCGGTCCCTGACTCATGCTTGGCTGATTGGAAACCTAGCGGTGAAACCATTTATCAGGACTTAACTGACAGGATAGGAGAGTTGGTGGTGTATCTTATACTGTATATAAAAATCAATGTTTGTTTGTGGGTTTGTTCGTCTTCTATGCATTCCTATACCATTTATCAGATTGCAATGAAACTTTGGAGAGTTTTCGAGTGTGCGTCTGCGAAGGTTCCTGTGAAAAAAAAATTCCAAAAAGTCACCCCCTATTCCCCATAACACCCCATAATTTAGGCAAAACCACATTTTTTATCCGATTTAGATAAGAATTTGTACACTTATACTTTAAAAAAGAGAGAGAAATACTGTACACATTAATTTCACAATAATTCAATCCCTCTCCTCTCTTTGCACCACCTTAATTACCCCCTCTTCCCCATAACACCCCATAATTTAAACAAACCCGCAAACCGTTCGTCCGATTACGGTGAAGCTTTGGTGAGTTGTCGACGGGATGACGAAGAAGGTTCCTGTCAAAAAAATTTAAAAAACCAACCCCTCTTCCCCATAATTTAGACAAAACCACATATTTCATCAGATTTCAATGGGAATTTGTGAAACAAACAGAAAAATACTGCCTGCACATGTTTTCCAAAGCGCATCGCCTCTCACCCTTTCCAACTGAAAATGAATGAAACAGCAGTTTAAAATTTATATGTAAATATTTTTTCATTTAATCTATGTGCCTACTCAAGTCCAGCAATAATGAAGCATTGCCGGGTCAGCTAGTGATTAATAATTACCACCTTGTGTACCTAAGTGCTGGTTGAATCCAAACCTCTCCGCAGTGTGTATATGGTGACCTGTTCATCGTATGAAGACTTACAACACGGCGAATCTCATGTTATATTTTGGAATAATGGGTTTGACGCCAGTTTGAATACTATCTCTTATTTCATACCTGACTGTGGACACAGATAACACTTGACACTGGAAACACAGCCCTTGGTCCTCTGGTTGAAAAAGGTTGAGCAACTCTGGTGTAGACAGTTGAAAAATTGTGGTTTTAAAATTTTTTATGCTGTTGATTTAAGTTACTTTAGTTAACCATAAGTACTCATGTTGTATTCTCTTTTGTTTTAGGTGAGTCTAAGAAGAGTGCTGCTAGAGAATTGACAAAAACGAGTGTAACAAAGTATTCACAGTAAGTATTTAATGTGGCTGGTAAAGTATCTGACTAACCTTTGCTGTAAATACTATTCTTGCCGTCCATCACAGTAGATGAAACTTATGGGGCTGTGAATAATTATTCTTAAAGTACTAGTTTGACGTACTCTGAGAAACTGATCGATGTAAACGATAGAGACCAAATCTGGTTATGTAATTTATCGATCTGCCAAAAAAATCGAAAAGGAATATGTAAGCATGATCCCACAAAAACAATTCTTGTAAAAATAGGCCATGTCTCGTGCTCGTGTGGTAACAAAAAGTTATGAGATCTTCTTCTGAGCCAAGTCTACTCTTAACAGCGTGTATTCACTTCACTTTGTGAAACAGAATGGTTTTTCTCGGTGTCATAAATAATTTATTTAGAATAAAGAATATCTGGTGACTGGCCATTATGCATGCCATGTTTTAGTTAACCTATATAAGTACCTTAAATGTGTTCCTTAGTCAAACTTACAAATACATTAAAGCCAAGATTTCCCTCGCTCTTTTTCGAATTTGACAAGTAGGCTATATATTACGCCTTCAATTTTTTTTTATAAAAATTACGAAGTGCATAATGGCCATGTCACCAGATTTTTTTAATTCTAAATAAATGATCTACTACACCGAGAGAAACCATTTTGTTTCACAAAATGAACACACGCTGTAAAGTGTAGACTTGGCCTATTTTTACAAGAATTGTTTTTGTGGGGTGTCGTTTCTTTTTGTAAGTTTATCGCTTATTCTGAATCGCTGCTTAAATGTAATGATTCCATTTGAAAATCGGTGAATAAGAACATATCAGAATTGAAGACCTCAGTATACGTTACCAACAATGCCACACTTTCTGAAAACAATGGGTGTGCACCGTAGCCGAGGAATGCAGATTGCCGCTGGTTTAACTACCACCATAAATAAAATAGGAGTAACTTCCAAATCAAGCATTGGAGCAAAGTAAAATTTAAGATAATAGTTAAACTTCCTGATCTCCATGTACTAAAAAGTTATCAGGCATATAGCTTCATCCGGTGCAAAGGAAGTAAGCCGCAGATATGTGCCAGAATTTTTCATGTTTGGGATTGTAACTAAATAAATAACGGGAAAAAGTCCAGTATTAGATTTTTCTTATGATTTAGGGATGAAACTATATATATGTGCCAAATTACTTGTTTCTAGGATTACTGGAAGTACAGTGGAATTTTGATGTCGGGGAGTTGTGGTCGAAATAAAAAATTGAATTTCAATAACTTCCAAAGTAAGAAAACGAAATAAGTAAAATTTAACACATTAGTTATACTTAGTAAGCTCACTCTACAGTGAAAATCTGAGGTATACAAAGTTATTAGGGGTAGGTAAGGGATAGATATATGTAAATTTACGACTTTCAGAATTTTGTTTTACAATATGTGGGTAAATTTTATCTGTATGCCAAATTTCAGCTTTCCACGGCGACGGGAAGTACCTTAGAGTTTTGATGATCATCAGTCAGTGAGTGAGTGACAAAATCGCTGTAGTTTGCATCCGAATAACACCAGAAATAATAACAGTAACGAAATAAACTTTAGTATGTTTGCTAAGATTGCTGATATCTATGCATAACAGAAATTTGGGACATGTTGTATGAATTCGACCGGAGAAATTGAGGCTTAAAAATGGCCAGAATTGCTTAGAGAAAAGGGTAGGCAGTGCCGCCGTTGACTCGACTTGGCGGGTGCACTGCCGAGCACCCAAAGTTCTTTTTCCGGATATAGAACTGTTGCCAAGGGATGGTAATAAAATCAACCTTCACTGAGCAACGATGCCAACATTCGATTAGATAGCAAAATTATTTCCGGAAAAAACATTGGAAATTGAGATTCAAAACGAAGTGCTTCGATTACTCAGAATTTTCAGTTATTGTAGCGTTGGTACATAGCAATGCAACTGCAACATCAGTGACAGTTGTAACTAGAGTTCGTGTGACCGGAATTGCGGTGCAAAAAAATTTTTACATTCAGACATTTACGCCAGTTATTGTCGTAATTCTTGACGGTGATATACTGACAGCAAAATGTTAATTTTTAACTCTAGTTTTTATTATTATCATTACTGCGCGATTCACTAGAAGTGTACTAAAAGTGTCGCATACTGATTTGGATAGTTGTTACTTGATATTCCCTTCGCACCGCTTCAAGCCGACTGTGTATTTGTTGCCCCCTCAGGTGTATGTGTCCGTCTTCGCGGGGCAACCTAGACACGGGGTTGGCGATCTCGAGGTGCCCGAGCTAGGGAGAACGCGTGGAGCAGTCGTTTGAGGTGTCGGAGTGCACGTTACTCTAGTATCCCAGCTCCCGGCGGACCGCTCGGCGATCTCCCGTAAAACAGTCAGTCGACTACCCAATCCCAGGTTCCTTGGGTGACTTTGTAACGGGCGTCGGCCCACTGTACAAAATGAGCGGTAGGGGACTCTTCAAACGCTGCAAGGGAAGCCTTGCTAACAAGAGGACATGAGACTTTCGGGCCAATTGGGGGTAGCTACGGGCTGGCAACCCTCTGTCCATGGACAGGGTACTCCGCAGGAGGCAGTCGCTTGAGGTGTCGGGTCCTGGCCGTCCACAAGTCCTAGTATCCGAGACTAGCCCCAGCTGACCGCTGTAAAACAGTTCGGGTTTGATTACCCAATCCCAGGTATGAGCCATTTGCTGCTGTAACAGAATGACCAAATATGGGTCATTCCGTACATTTTTATATATAATATTTTGTATATTTTTATATGTAAAAAGAATAAGAAAGGAATTATCGGAGATGATTGTCAGTGTTTGTGGGACCTCCCAGCTAGATGCGCCAGATTGTCGCGCCAGGCCGGCGGCTGCAGGGACAATGGACACCAGCTACCCTTTCTAACGCATTTGGTCAAGCGTATAATCCTTTAGCTCCGGGAAAGTGTACACTGTGATCGTATCCCAACCCCAGGTCTCCGAACGGGCAGTTTGGAGATCACAGGTGACGAATAAGTCCGAGGCTATGCCGAGTTCGCACGAATAGAGAAAGACAATGTTCGCCTATCGTCACAGCCGGTAGGAGGAGCTTGAAAACGGCAGAACCAATCGAGAGAGACTATCCTTTGCATTTTGTAATGCCGGTGTATTTTTGCTCTATGTAAACCACGAGCGACGGGAGGAGGCTTTTCCTGCGGACGCTGGAGAGGACTTGACTCAGAGTCTTCAGACTGGAAGGAGCGGATCTTCCGAAGTTGTAGATTGCTCCGTCTTGGCATCGAACCTGAGGGTCAATAAGCGTGTCCTGTACAGTGAGGTCGCTGTGCACTCATCCAGTACGCTTGCTGACGGACGTGGTGCACTGTCCGCTATAGCCAAGGGGCTATAGTAATTCCGCCGTCGCGGGAAATACATCGCCGTCACGGTAATATTTCTACAGTGCAGTGTGGTACTTTTATTCGGTCATTGGGTATAGCCCTGTAACGACCGCTGAATGGTTAGGAGTTCTCGCACCCCCAAATATTGAGCTAGCTGGGGCAGACTTTCTTAAAGCCATACTTGGTGGATAATTTAAATTATCCTGGTGCCCGGCATTTGAGATCGGATACAGTTAATGTCAATACTGTATTTGATTTATGGTTCCCGATCATTGTGAAGGGAACTTTCATTTTAAAAAATCAAGTGTGAAGCTTTCTTGCTTGCCAATTAATATTGGGAGTTTGCTTCAAGATCAATTTTAAATGTGGTGGTGTTTTAATGCTTTATTTGTTTATTAATATGTTGGCAATTGTAAGAAGAGGCTTTGCTTAGTTCCATTTATTAATATTTCAATGTGTTAATGTTAAAGATAAATAAGCCTCGTCTGTACGCCATTATGAGTACCCAATAAATTAGCAGCCTAGGATTTCTTTGAATTATAAAAAGAAGTAAAAGGTTTTCACCCTTACCTCCCTCCCGGCACCTACCACTACACTGCCAAAGCAGGTCCTCTTATATGTTTGGATCAGTAGTGTATGGTCTCTGACCCGGGTGGGGCAGCGACCCCCGTACGCCAAGATTTTATGCTGAGGTGTGATGCGCACTACGATGGTGCTCTGCGAGCTTGAATGAGAGAGCGGGAAGTCGTACTCGTCGGAGGGATACACACCGGAGTGCCGGTCGGGTGCGGTGGAACGTTTCACTTGGAGCATACCCCATAGCTTGTGAACCTGATGCCTGTCGCTGGTGGTTGGAACGCGCGAAAAGGGTAGGTCCGCGTCGCGCTCGGTCCGCTACGGCTTCCGCCTTGTTCCCTGCGGGGACAGGTGGGGCCGGGTACTCGCTGGACTGGTCCGTGGCAGGCGCCGCGTCCCCGTCGCTCCCCGCGGGCACCCACTTGTGAGTATTTGGGGGTATCCGTGAGGAGGTTTATGCATCAGCAGTTGCCTCCGTTGACCGGTCCCACATTCCCACTGCTCTGTCTGTGTATTTGTTGCGGACTCCCCCGTTTTCACCCTCTCATTGCACTGAGATGGAGCGCCTCCAACTAAGTCACCGGGGAACATTAGTCGCACATCGTTACTCCGCAATTTCGCGGTCTCTCTACTACTGCAACGTTCTATAATTCGCGAGCTGTACTTCCTGTCCTGTGTCGCTTACGACACACTGAACCTAACAGGATATTCTGGGCCATGCGAGGGACAAGGCTTTTAC
Source organism: Vandiemenella viatica (assembly GCA_031002005.1). Taxonomy (NCBI): domain Eukaryota; kingdom Metazoa; phylum Arthropoda; class Insecta; order Orthoptera; family Morabidae; genus Vandiemenella; species Vandiemenella viatica. The sequence continues at coordinate 273,259,601 of JARYHS010011408.1, read as the reverse complement.
AGTAAGGTTAAGGAAGGTACTCGTCTAGTTTTCCACCCAAATACCGTGACTAGGTCAAACATTACATTAAAAACTAGGAAGTTCTGTCATAAACTGTATTTCTATCAGGTCCACCGCTATGAGGTTTTTTTTACTGATTGTTTTACGCCTCGTCGACGGCTAAGGTCATTAGGGGCGGGATGGGACTGGTGACAAGGAAGGGGAAGGAATTCGGCTATGGAATTTTTGAAGGAAGCATCACGGCATTCGCCTGGAGTGATTTGGCAAAACTATGGAAAACCCAAATCTGGATGCCCGGACGGGGATTCGAACTCGCGTCCTCCCGAATGCGAGGCCAGAACGTTAACCGTTCACCTACCACGCTCGGTGCTATGAAGCTTAATGGCCTAGACTGCAACTGCTCTTATTTCCTCTAGAAGAGAGAGAATTTCTTGTAATAAACTAGAAGTTCTAGCGTTTCTGTTAATCGAAATACATAGTGAAGTCAGAAACCTGAGTAGCAAATCTTTATATATAAATATAAATGTATGTTTGTTGGTTTGTTTGTTTGTTCTTCATATAAATACACAGTTTTCATCCGAACTCGATGAAACTTTGCACACTTATCCTTTGAAACAACGAGAAAAATACTGTCTACATTTGGTTGGAAAATTATCTGCATAAATAACACATGTTGTCTCATAACTTCGAAATACGGTGATAGACAGACACGTTGGATATCGTCGTCTCCGTACCAGGTTTCGGTATAGTGGACTGGCAGCTTAGTGGTTAAAGCGCTTGCTTACGAACGTCGTGGTGTCCGGTTCAAATCTCCTTGGAGGCTAAGATTTTTAAAAATTGTTTTTCATCGTAAGAGTCAGGCCTGGGCCGTAGGTTATTCGGATTGAATGATAAATAGTAGATATTAAAAAGTTAGAGGTGCAATGCGAGGCAAATCGTAGGTAGTCTTGCAATGTTGTAGGTGTGCACTTTTTTACGTTATATTGATCCCTCAGGTATTGTTCGCAGTCAGTGTGTGAGTGTGAACCACAGTAATATTATTAAAAATACGGAAGTAAGTCTCTGTCTTTTTGTTACGTTTGGACGACTAAATGGCTATATCGTTGTGATGCAATTTTATAAGGAAATCTTTATGAAGGGCACAGGATATTTTTTCCAGTATGATTAACAGTTGTAGTCACGAAATTCTGAGACCTTATCGAATGGTGAAAGAAATATGTTGGAAATTGATTCTCTTCAAGAGACAGGTTCGGCGGTACAATGATACAGTGTTAGCTTTCCTGTCATATTATTCCTACTCGATATTGTTTCGGACCAATCCTTCGTTAGCAACTTTCTATATTTAATTCTGGCAAAAAAAAATTCTTATTCCACGCGTGCGAAGTCGCGGGTACGGGCTAGTAGTCAAATATTTACTTGATATTATTTGCTTGATATTATTTATTTATTTGCCCCTCTAACAATGCACCTTATTAACTTTCTTTCGGCGAAGTGATATCAAACCACTTATAGTTTTTCAACACACAAGCACCAAATCTGTATAACATTTTTGTGCAATTCATCTCGTGTATGCAGGATTATAAAAGAAAACTCTCTTGTCAAATATGTCAGATTCTCAAATTATTGACACGAGGACTCGTCTTCACATTATTCACGTTCAACAGTTCTAACATGCTACAAACAATAGAGCACATTAACATTATCATACCGAAAAAAAAAATAGATACCTATGAAATTGTTTCCTTTTCATATATTTTTCTAAAACAAAAAAAGATTTTTAGTTTCGTATCCTCATGTTCTCTACATCGTACACAGAAAACGCGAATAACGAATAAAAAGCTTCAATTGTACTAAAAACTATAAATTACTACACTGATAAATTAATGATTACTGTGGATGTGCGATGCCAATTGCTCTTATTTCCTCTAGAAGAGTTGGAAATGATGATTTACATCTCGTTGACCCCATGATTTAATTGTAAATGACATAGATTCCCTACATGTCGTAATCGATCCTTTGTTGTCAAAATCGGCCACTTTATAAATGTACACCTATACTCTTAAATTCACAAAGTTGTTGGTGAGGGTGAGGATGCATCAAAACTAACTCTGTTCATTCCAATTCCGAACAGCACGAGGGGCGAAAGAATTCATATAACCTAATTTCTCTAGCCTTACATCTCCTGTCATCGAGATTAAAATAGGTTGTAGGACGAAGTATTTTATTGTACTCATAAATGAAAGCAATTGTTCGCATTATTGGCAATAAATCCAGTGACCAAACACCATACTTTTGTTTTTTCGCTGCTTAGGAAGAGTGATATTAAATGACACTCCATAAATCAGCAGCGTATATTGAAGTATAATACAAATTCGTGGCAGAAACATAGAGAAAGACAGTGGTTGTGAATGAGTATTATCGCACGGAGCGGCAGTTTTATGGATATGCTGCGGGACACTATATCGTATAACTATTTTCGCAGATATTTTCTTAATGTTTAAAAATAAAAATAGAAAGAAGAGATATAATTTCCATTTGAGTGCTTTACTGAATTTCCCGTTTGTTTTATCTGTAGGGTTTTATATTTCTTTTTGTTTGTAGACATATTTTTAGAGAATTTTAGTGATCGTCTGTCGCCAGCCGAACGCAGTTTCACGAGACCAGACTAAACCGAGATCCAATTCACATCCATTAGCTTATTGCATTGATATATATCAACAGATAAAGTATAAAGCCTCATATTAGTTAAGGAAATTGATATATTCAGCTCATGGAAACGGCACAGCTGTTCAAACTCGAATGATTAATTTGTAGCATCACGAGTTTCTACGCTGCAATAAATTTCAGTCTGGCGGAAGTGGAAGAGGTATTAGCGAATTTACGAGCATGAGTCGGGGCATGTCCTTTCGCAGATGGCCGAAGCTTAGCAGCCGTAATCGTTGGAGGTGTTATCGCCTGCGACGTAGGCACGCCGCATCGCGGCAGATCAGAGTCTCGTGTGTGGGGCAGCAGATACAGGCAATTACAGAGAGACGCTGTGACGGGCGATACGCTATAAATTAGCTCGCTAGTGGCGAGATTAGCCGTCAACTGTGTTTAGGGGGCGCAATGGGACCCTAATCGGGTTCGGGGAAACTACAGAGAATGCGGCAACGATCACTGCGATAATCTGAAATCTGCTTATCGCATAACCATAATCCAAACTACAGGCATAATTATCTACTGTTAACTTGAATTTTGACTTACTTAAAGTTCTTATTTCAATTATTCATCAAAGATTAACCACGAATACAGTAGCTCGCAGTAACAATAAACGACTGTTCAAATTTTTTTGTTGAGAATCAAGTTGATTTACCAGGAAAGGTTTCCTGTGTGTGTGTGTGTGTGTTTTTGTGTGTGTGTGTTTTTGTGTGTGTGTGTGTGTGTCTGTGTGTGTCTGTGTGTGTTTGTGTGTATGTGTGTGTGTTTGTGTGTGTGTGTTTGTGTGTGTGTTTGTGTGTGTGTTTTTGTGGGTGTGTGTGTTTGTTTGTGTGTGTGTGTGTGTGTTTTTTGTGGGTGTGTCTGTTTTGTGTGTGTGTGTGTCTGTGTCTGTTTGAGTGTGTCTGTTTGTGTGTGTGTGTGTGTGTGTGTGTGTGTGTGTGTTCATGTTCGACTCTACCATAATTAAAACCCTTTCATTACATGTTTCTGTTTCTACTTGAAATAAAATATGATGTATGTGTGTTAGTAAATAGTTCCATAAAAATAAGGGTGGAACTAACGTTTCCTCATTATACTCAACATTCTCTCAATAAGTTACCGACTTGTATTTAACGTTTTTATTTTTTATTAGTCTTCCCATTAAATTATTCGCTTATATATAGAAGTTAAAATAAATGAGAAGAATAAGTCTTAACTTATAAAAAATTATACAAAAGCAATGAAACGTTTTGTTTTACCAGTATCACAATTGTTGAACAGAGAACCTTCGTGTGGTGCTGTTCGATTCATACACGTTTAATGCAAGTAGGAATTATTCCCCAGTTAAAATATGTATTCTTCAACAGTCGAATATTACAACAGTAAACTTCTTCCATCAGCTGCGAATGTTCTACTAGTAAATGAATTCATCTCGGATTTTCTGTTTATAACCTCAACTGAAATCGATATTTAGCAGACTCAAAAAAATTTCATAGATGCATGCTACTACATTTTAATTTAATGACATGGTAAAATCTGTATGGTGCTACGTTTTATATAATGCATTTTCCATTGACGTGATCTAGTGTTACTTTTTATTTTTTTAAAATAAACAGTAGTGGTAACATGTGCTCGACGAAACAGGAATTATGAAAATTAAAATTTTCTTAATTTTATTACCTGTTTTGAATTTCTTATGACGAAAAGAGTGAAATTGCCCATTTATTTTAAATGTAATACGTAACGGGGTAATATGCGTACCATAACGGGTAAAAGAGCAATGTTGTTACTGTGCGTCTCATAAACTCAAAACAGTGTAGCTAATTGTTATGTTTAAAAATACTATTTCAACTGTTCTATATAAAGTAAGTTGGCTGCTAACGTAACTACTTTGTTTCTCATCTATCAATGCTTGATGTAACTTTTTTTTAATGATGGCACGTTGTGCGACTACGTTTAACTGCTTATTTGCGTATTTAGATTCCACTGTGATGTTGCCGCTAGCCGGGTATCATCGGGTTGTCCTGTACGATTGATCTGAATTTCGACAGACGAAGCAGGCAATGAAGGGGATGAGTGACACCTCTTTTTGCCGATCTATTGTAAGGGAAAACATGTGAAAGTTGATTTTTAATTTAATTTAGTATTAGTTGAAAGAGAAAAGATTACCCAGTACATTTTTTAGTTGTTACAAAAAATATTGTAAAGTAATATTTGTGGCTAACAAAGAAGTGATGGGCAATGATCTGTGGAGTTGGCCAGAGATGGTATTGAGGAGTGGTTAGGAGAAAAGGAGAATAAAAGACCAGCAAGTCCAAGATAACTGGAAGTATTTATGGATTTATGATTGTGTAATTATTATTAAGAAGAATAGTGCTTTGTAATAAAAGTTTTTTTCCTTGTAAGTGACGAAAACTGAATCAAAACATTTACAAATATCTTATACTATGATGTGTCATTGGGGGAAATGGGTAACTATTTTATTTCGTAAAATGAAATGAGATGATGTATTACATCTGCGTATAAATTTATCATTTCTCACGTATCTTGACCACATCAAAGCATCCCGCACTTCATGGTTATTTAATATTTTTAGAACGATTGTATTTGTTTTTTTATAAATATTTTTCTTAAATTTTAAATTGAGACAACTGAAATACTGAAGAAAACAAATATAAGTTTAAGCTGTTTCCCAATACTGCTCGTTAAAAATATTTCCTCTAATTATTTCGCTTGGTGGTTATCGCGCTCACGCTTAAACGGAGCGGCATGGAGATTCTTTATAATTGCAAAACTGATTTTATAAATCATATTCGATAATTTCAGTCTGTCTGAAAAAAAAATCGATGCTAGTGAAATATACAAAATAACAATAGTGCTTTATCCTTAGGTTTGGTTGAAAGTGTTAAACTGAAAGGAATTAAATGTTAAAAGGCGGCAATAATGTAAAAATTGTGCCGTAAAAAGTACACATAAAATTCGGAAGGTGTGAATGTTGATTACTACTGACTCGCAGAGGTAGACTTAATTTCTTGTTTCCTGTGTTAGTGGGTTTTTAACCTTGTTATTTTTGTGGAAAAAATATTTCATTTATATTATTGAAGGCTTTTGTATCCGATATCATCTTCTTAACTAAATTTCGCTTCAGAGCAAACTGATTTCAATCATTACATTTTCGTTGCTAGTGTGTTCCTTTCCCGTGATCCTAGCTCAGCACGTTAAATTCAGATATAGAAAATTTTTCAGGAGTAATACACTGTTATTGCTTTTATTTTCTCTTGTATATTTAGTTTCATCAGCGAAAAAATAAAAGAATAAACGCTTGAGGATATTTAAACCACTAACGACTTGAACAGAGGTTTCACTTGAATTCTCAACGAATAAAACAACTCAAATTGAAGACACTTTCGGGTAATTTCTTTAGTTTATTTAGCCGCCACATTACAAATAAGCAAAAGAGATACATCATGTCACGTGTTTCTCTTTTTAGATACAGCTTGTGATTTTTAGCTTCGCCTATCTTGTATCATCGTCATAGTCCACTTCACTCTTTTATAAATGTCTCGAACACTGAACAAATGAAAGCAACTTTACCAAACCAAGTACATAATCATCAGTTACCTCCCTGTAATGCCGTATTATCTCAATCGCGCCATTTTTACATGTCTTCTTGCTCTCTACAACGCTATTGATTTACCGGAGACATTTCCATCGCAACACAACTCAATGTGATGCATTCCATTAATGGTCAAGGCGTTGGACCCGGGGTGAATGATTCAGTTTGGTTTAATCCAGCCTAGAGCATACTGACTTCATTTGTCACCTTATCATCAAGTCTTCGATGATATGTACCGTAAAAGCTTCACAAAAGATTCCGTTTTGGGTATCACTATCATTCTCCTAAAAGCGGAATTATCTGTCGTTTCAGCTTTCTTTTCGCTAACCCTGCTAAGGAAAATGGCAGCTTGCAGTTTTACTGTTGACTCGCTAGACTCTTGTACGCCTCGTTTACATACCAAACAGTAATCCGTCATGTGACAGGGACGCGATCATGTATGTAAACTCGCCGCTACGTTATTGCAAAAGTCAAATGGCCAAGGGTTTTTTTTAAGAAGAACCGCAAGGTGTAAGTTAATTTCGCCATCCAGACAGACGGTAGCAAAATAAGTTTCGATTGTTAAAATCAAAATTGCACACTGGCTGCACAGATACCAAGAATATATGTTTCGATAAATCGGTAATGTGAGCCTCACTCCTTCATCAGGATGGATAATACCTATTGCCAGAATAAATATATTTATTCGGCTGTCATTGGGTATAGAATCTTTTCCCACAGCTGGAGACTGATTCGAACTATTTTATTTACCAACAGGATGCGGCACCACGTAACTGGCATCTGGAAGTGCGGGAATTTTTTAATCAAAGGATTATTGAACGATGGGTCGGTTGCACTGGACCAAATGATTCAGCCTTACATTACTGGCTCATTTGCGTTCTCTCACTTGGAATCACTGGGTTCAGCACCAACGGCAAACTGAAGAGGACAGGGAGGGACGACTATGTTTTTTGGGCTTTACGCCTTGTCAAAATCGAAGCAATTAGAGGCGGGAGAGCAGGGGGATATGGATTGGGAAACAATTCGGACATCTTGGCAATTACCTAAAGTGATATTGGGAAGACACAAAAAAAAAAACTTTGGATGCCCGGTCGATGATTTGAATCCGAATACCCGGCCCAAAAAGAACGACAACGCTGCAACACGCTGTCTATTTCTTTAAACTGATTTTACTGCGTCTTCAATAAAGTTTTTAGTTGACACTTGCATTGCAGAGTTGAATTGCTGAACAAGCATGATTGGTGAGTGATAACGTACGAATCTGACTGAGCGTGGTGGGTGAACGGTTAACGTTCTGGCCTCGCATTCGGGAGGACGCGGGTTCGAATCCCCGCCCGGGCATCCAGATTTGGGTTTTCCATGGTTTTCCCAAATCACTCCAGGCGAATGCCGGGATGCTTCCTTCAAAAAGGCCAAGGCAGAATTCCTTCCCGTGCCTTGTCCTCAGTCCCATCCCGCTTCTAATGACCTTAGCCGTCGACGAGGTATAAAGCAATAGGAAGAGAAGAAAACGTATGAATCTGGTTAACGGAGGGATCCGGACTCGATTCGCAGTGCAACGATTCCGGTTTTCCAAGATTTCGCATAGGTATTCCTGGTAAAGACTGTAATAGGTGCTTCATGAACGTCATAATCGTTTTTATTCCAAATTGCTGTTAACTCTAAAATGTTACTTCTATAAGGGTACTTTTATTTTACTTTAATATGAGGCTTACGTTTATACTACTGAAAACCAACTTGATTCATAATCAACGTAACCCCTACCACGATGAACCAAGTTTTTATGTATTAACTGACTCCCTTTAAATAGATGGAATCACTGAGCTTCTCAGTACATTATTCCTTACCTTAGATGAGTAGAAAAGTAGTCAAAATTTCCTGGGTGGATGGCGATACATGTTGAAGTACTGTCCCGACAGCAGAGTGGCTTTGGTAACACAATAGACGTAGCGGCTTTTCGTCACAATTTCCTTAATACCATTAGCAAACAGTGTTCTGATCTCTACTTCAACTTCTCTTCATAATCTGACGCACCTCTCTCGTACATTCTTGACTCCAAAGATTCTCCCTCCGTTCGTGGCAAAGTTTCCCCTAGGTATTAACACAGAGGTCATAGATCTATACTCCAACAGAATATTTTCTTTATAGAACAGATTAAGATATAATTTAAAAGATAAGCTGAGCAGTAAAAGGAAACTTTACACCACTTTCTAACCTGAAATAGGATGGAAAATGGGAAAAGATCAGCACGACTTTTTAACACAAGAGTAGTATATAGTTTGAAAGCACGACGCTCAATTGTAACAAACTTCTCTTATTCCAAAAGCCTACTTATATACTGATGATTAGTGTAATTGACCAATCGGAGGCAAGCATGGTTTATGACCTGTATACGCAAGTAGTGTGCCACGAGGGGTGCGAATAAATGACTGTTTACATTAAATTTTCCATCTATGCCGACCACTCGCCAGATGTAATATATATATAATATACTTTGCGTAGTCCTAATGGGCTTATCCGCAAATAATAATAATAATAATAATAATAATAATATATATATAATATATATTTATAATTTGCTGTCATCAATCTTTCGACTGATTTGATGAAATCCTCAATCCCTTCCTATAATGTAATAAAAGCTTACTAATTTTGCATTTCCTGCTGTGCGTCATGGTATCATTCTCGCTGAACAGTCACTTGGCTGTGCGAATGAAGTGTGAAAAAATTTAAACCCAAATTCACTGTTTATAGCTTAACCCCTACCGACTTTCCTCTCTCTGCTCTCAAACAGTCATAAAACCGTAATCATAAAAATCGAGATAACATAGGCATACTTGAAGGAATAGACTTTATCATGCTGATAATAAGCAAAAGGAAAAAAAGTTGTATTCCCAGATTCGTTGCTACTGAATAGTTCATTTTGCTTGCTGTATCTTTCTTTAAGGAAAAAAAATTGAACGTAAATGAGCGTTATGATCTGTTGGCGTAGAGTCTCGTAAGTTGCCTGCAGATTTTTACGATTCATGAAATGTTAGTGCCTAGAAATCAGTGTTCGGAATGAAAAGTATACGAATTATGTGCCTTTGTTCACGTAGTTAATTAATAGGTGCTGTATCAAATAATATATGCAACGTACAAATGTAACCAGCTCATCATTCATGGTACAAACAGTCTATGGTTCGAGAGGCAAAGGATTAATCAAGAGGGTAGCAACAAGTACTAATTAATTCATTTATATTTAAGAAGCTAGTGCGGCATTGTTAAGAGCCATATACGCCGTTTGAAGCTTATACCTTGTGGCAAAAGCAATTGTGAACTTCTTTATTTTGTGTGAAAGGTCAAGTGAAAATTAATTTATTATTTTTATTAATTTAATTGCAATGGAACTAACACTCCGGTGTCAATTTCCCTAGTCATCTAATTACCCCTTTCTATATCAATATTTTTAAATTTTCATTCATAACTGGGATGTTAAATTCCTCCCCATTTACTTTCCCGATTTTCAAATTTTAATACTAAATTCCTTAATTGTTTTTGTTAAATTATTAATCACTACATTTGGTAATATGTTCCAATCCCGGACACCATTACCAACAAGAAAATTTTCCCACTCCGTTATGTATGAAATCGAGCGCAAGCTTGTGGTCATGATCGCCTTTCCTCTTCCATTCACTATTCAGATTTCTTTGACCAATATCCGTCCAAGCCCCATCACAAACATATGCCACCCTGTACATACCCAGCACTCTCTTCACCCTCCTTTCCTCCAATGAGTTCCAATCCAGCTCCTTTATCATATCAGTTACTGACTGGGTCCTGCGATAATTTCCACAAACAAATCTAGCTGCTCTTCTTTGCACACCTTCCAGCTCCTGTATTTGATAGCCAAAATGTGGGTCCCAAACTACAGCACTATATTCAACCAATGGTCCGACCAAAGTTTTGTAACCCAACTCCCTAAATTCTTTGGTTCATCCTCTCATCACCCTGTCAAGTAAATGAAGGATTTTGCAACCTTTTCCTACCACCTGCCCCATGTGCTCTGCCTAGCTGAGTTTGTTATCAAGCGTTATGCCAAGATATTTACACTTCAAGCTTCAACAAGCAATTCTGATCCCACCCTATAATCATAATTAACCTCCAGTTTAAAGGATAGTTTGCAGCGGAAGATTTAATTACAGATGTCAGGAAGATTACTAAGCATCACACTGAAGATAATTTTTGGCATTTTAGTCCCACTAAATTCAACAGTGGCTTCATTCTAGGACTGTTGATAATATATCGATATATCGAAATATCGATATTCTTTTCTGAAAATTTCAATATTTATGAGTGATATTTTTAGGACGATATATCGATATTTCGATACTGAAATCTGGATATCGGCTTCGATATTTTTAAAAATATGTTGTTATTTTTCTGAATGACAATATGTCCAGAAAATTTCTGGGTCACATAGAGATCAGCAAGCTTAAGTAAATCTTACAACTTTACTATAATTAATTTGGATGTTATAGGTAACTAGTCTACTCACTTGATGAAAACAGTGAAGGCAAGGCATCCCTCGCCCAGCACGAATGGATCGCGAGCTCATTGTTTTAAATGAGCGTGCGCATTGTGTAGGGAAGTCCAGTGTGTTAGCAGGAATAGTGGGAAGTGTAAATAACAAATAGTTGCTAATTTAGAGTAACAAAAGTAGAACAACTCAGAATAAGCTATCAATATACAAAACTGAATGAAATACTACAAAAAAATCTTATGAAAAAAACGTTATGTAACTTGGCCATAATGCATTCGATGATAGCTAAACTTCTACCTAAATAATTGCCTCAATCTTAAAAATACACAAAATGAGATTTGCTTCGAACCTCTCTCGAGTTTTATAAATTTTATTAATTTTTATAAAAATTATGACACGTATAATGGTCAATTAAAAAAAAAATCAAGAATCATCATCACCAAGAGAAACCATTCGAAAATGAAAACTTGATTCAGAACAAAATCACACGTCTATTTATCAGAGGACGGCCTAATTTTTACAAAGTTTGGTTTTATGAAATTGCTTTTATGAAAGTATCGATATATCGATACATCGATACTTTTTTCCGATATATCGACAGCCGATATTAATACTTTTTAAAATATCGATATATTCAAAATCCGATATTTTTAAAAATATCAACAGCCCTACTTCATTTATTTAAACCAAATTAGTTATCCATACAACCGATTTCTTAAACAAGAGGAATAATTGAACTCATACTCTCACAAAGAGCAGCCCTTTGTTAGACACGAGCTTAAAAATAGTCTCAAGCTGGCGGTGTTGGCGAAGTTGTTGTTGGTTTGTTGCTTTTTTTTTTTTTTTTTATTTATGGTCGTTGGCTTGCGCCAATTGACCAGCTGATTAGTTACAATATTTTACAGTTTCATTTAGTCTAGACATAGTACAATTTATTTCTATTATAAACATTAATATATCTTTGATTCGGTATTACCTATAGATAGTAGTACATTTTATATCCAAGATGGCCAATGCGGTGATCAACATTCCTGTTATATATTACACTTGTTGGATTTTTCATACATAATTGACTATTCTATTGAAAATGTTGTATTACATTGGAGTGGTAATTAGTTTAGACATAGTACAATTTACAATTTATTGTGACCTTCATGTATCATTGTTTTGGCATTACCCATAGATTGGAATACATTTTATATAAGTAATAACCAATGAGATGAGTAAGGTAATTAACAATCCTATTACAAGTTTTACATTGGATTGTTTTGTCAAATAATTTAAACTGGTATTTTGTATTTTTCATTCGGACTTTTATTTTGATTAAGTGTGTGAATAATGTCTCGTCTTTTACTTTATGATTTGAAACGTGAGTCTATCATGTGGCTATTATTTTATGCAGTGTATTAAATTTTTCCTTAGCAAGCTTTATCTGATTATTGGTTGTCTATATCTGTCATTAGGTGATATCTCCTATTTTGATGGGAAGTTCAAAGTTTTAGGTTGGACTCATGTAGAAATCGGGCTAGTGCTCCATACACATCTTGTCTTTGTGACATCAAGAGGGAGGTTACGGAGGTCGGAAGAGGTATATTTAGTTTTACTAGAGTTTTGTATAGTTTGTTTTGGGGGTTCTTGTACTGATTGCAAGCTAGGATGATGTGATTTAAATCCGCTACTTCTTCGTGGTCTTCCTGACAAGAGGGTGATTGGAGCACTCCTATTCTATATAGATGGCTTGGGAAACTTCCATGGCCCAATCTTATGCGGATTATTGATGATATGTGCCTTCTGCTCATTCTGCAGGTTGCAAACCAAGGTTTGGGTGGAATATTGGGTTGAATTGAAGCGTAGTGCTTTCCTCTGACCGATTGGGTTGTGGACCATGATTCTGACCAGTCACTAATATATTGTTTCTTGATAATAGGTATAAAGTCAGTGTGTGGCAATTGAATGAATTGTCTCTCTCCGTGTGATAAACTATC
>JARYHS010011408.1:273113036-273245799 GCA_031002005.1 Vandiemenella viatica | reverse complement strand
TCACTTTTAGTGTCTGTCGAGTGTATTTTTGGCTTTAATCGACATTAAGAGATCAAATGCAAAAAATAGATCATATCACATAACGCGGTGGTAACCTCGAACCTTAAAAACTCAATTTTCGTACCTAAAACCTCGCATTCGTCACTTTTATAGCCTGTGCAACTCATTATTGACTTAAATCTACTTCGATGGTTGTGCTTATTTATTACTACTCTTCGTCATAAAATCTGATTACCAAAAACCACCTAAAACCGTAATCAGGATTTCTTGTGTAGACCTGTTTGTAACCTCTTTGTTTTTTTTTTTCTTATTGCTTTACGCCTCGTCGATGGCTAAGGTAATTAGAGGCGGGAGGGGACTGGGGACAAGGAACTGGAAGGAATTAGGCCATGGCCTTTTTGAAGGAAGCATCCCGGTATTCACCTGGAGTGATTTGGGGAAACCATGGAAAACCCAAATCTGGATACCCGGACGGGGATTCTAACCCTCGTCCTCCCGAATGCGAGGCCAGAACGTTAACCATTCACTCACCACGCTCGGTTTGTAACCTCTTGCTACAGAAAGTTTGCGTATGGCCTAAATTTCCAATTTAACATGATCTTAGATATAGATCTGTTTGAATTATCAGAGATGTTAACAAGGATTGCAGTTCAGTTGGAGAGTTCTACTCCGTGAAGCGGGAAGGGAAGCTGGTACTAATTAAGAGCCGTGACGGCCGCTCGGCGGGAAGTCTGCAGTTTAGGGTCAAGTGGCGCCTGGAGAGTTGGCAAGCCGTGACACAGGCCAAAGGGTACTTTTTATTTCATGAAATAACTAAAATGAAAACTAAATAAAAATCCAAACATTCGTTGGCTTCGAAGACTTTGCTGGATACTGGTAAAAACCACATATTCCTTTACTGATATATACTAAGAAAAAAAAAGAATGAGAAACATAGTTAGTTACGAGAAAGTTTCTACTTCGCCATCGGTGTTATGATGATAAGAAATAAAAATTAGAATCTGAACGCATCTTATGTGAACAAAAAATTCAGAACTGATAACAATAAAACTAAATATAAAAAGAGAATGAGATGTAGAAAAAAATAAGAGAATTTTTATTTTTTTTACAGGCGTACAGTATTACAAATTGCACAAGCAAATAAAAAAGTGACAGCAGCAGCATGAATAGAATACTAGAAAAAGAAAAAAATTGTTTCAAACATTTATTTTGCTGTTGGAAAGCACTAAGTATGGAGAACATGACTTCTTGATATGGCGATTGCATTTTTTGAATACGAGAAAGTAAAAAAATTGAACCAATCTAAATTTTATGTTTCAGGAAGAAGTTGACAATTAAGTTGCGACACTACGAAATTCTCATATTCTAGAAATGTGTGATTAAAGTTTCTCACAAAACTAACAGAGGAAATCGTGGATCAGATTTTGAAACTTGCAGTGTTGATTTCTTTGTTAACATATAGAAGAGCCGGAAAAAAAAAGAAATGTGGGCAAATACAAGGATTAGAACATATGAAACGGGAAACTAATGTCGACCCCGCAGCTTACAGCTGGAGAGGTATAACAGGCCTAGGTTCCATTTCCGGGACCACGTATGTGTCACCGAGCGTGGTGGGTGGGCGGTTAACACTCTGCCCTCGCATTTGGGAGTACGGTGGTTCGAATCCCCGTCCGGGCATCCAGATTTGAATTTTCCATAGTTTTCCCATACCACTCCAGGATGCTGCCTTCAAAAGGCCGTGGCCAAATTCCTTGTCCACAGTCCTATCCTGCCTCTAATGACGTCGACGAGGTGTAAAGCCATAGTAAAAGACCTAGCTGTCATCGTGATTGCGGTTTTTAAGAGATTTTTCGCAATCACACAGGTGAATACTGGGATAGTTCCTAATTTCCACCTCATAAACCACACATTTTACAAAATTACACTTACCATACAGAACACAAGTTATACGAATCGCAGACAGATGTCAAGACTTAAGCTCCCCACATTACTATACGTCGATTCCGGCAACTGCTAGATTGCCAGTCCGTCACTGATGCAAGCGCGGTGGCTACACGTCACTTCCTTAGAAATACATAACAATCAGTACTCATGATTCAAAGAGGAATTGGTTGATTTAAAAAAAATGTCGTCGTTTGATGTGAGTATCATGTTTAATTGAGGAGATTAGTTATGGATGTGAAGAAATACACGACTGCATCCAACCGGATGAGAGATAAGTACGTTACCAAATTTTACTAAAAAAATAAGGCGTACTGAAATAGTGATTCGTTACTTCATTTTCACTTGTATAGTGGAAAAATGTTCTTTCAAACTGGTATCTGGTAACTGGTTTCTTTCAAAGTGGAAATGTCGTTCGACAGTAGACGTACCATCGTCACTCATTCCTAAATTACCCAACACGGTGGTTAAGCGGTAACGGAATTGGGGAAAAAATGGATCAGAATCCCAGTACGGCCATCGGGATTCCGGTTTTCTATGGTTTCCCTAAATCTTTCCAGGCGAACAGCTCGTTCAAAAGACAATTCCTTCGTTATCCTTGTTCACAGTCGTTTCCCACCTCTAATGACCTCAACGTCGACGAGACGTAAAGCAATTAAAAGTACTATATTTGATATAAATTTGTCATGTAATAACATATGACTAGTGTAAAACCTATAAAATATCTCCTAACCAAGTAATATTACAGGAGCACAACAACAAGTTTATACAATTCCAAATACATGCTGATCTATGTAAGAACAGGGACATTCCCGGCGTATAACTGCAATGAAGTATTCATGGGTGTACCGCCGGACTGTGTTGTGCTAACGCGATATTTCGACGACTGGCTCCGCCGTCTTTCTCAGGTTAACTTCACTGCATACCGATCTACTCTAAGCAAAACAAGAGGATTACAAATATCACAGGGACACTCAAACTGAAAAATATCAGCACCTCTTCACTACCATTGTACCGTTACGTATCGAGAAAATGTTAGTATATCCGACTGTCAAACTATATTTAAAGTTATTCTGTGTTACAAAATTTTTAAATCTGTACTTAATGTATCCCCCATTTTCCTTTACTATACACACAGTTGGTATACTATTTCCGGCAATTAGAGTCAAAGTTGTTAGATAAACCCTTAATAAAATTGATTGGTATTGAAAGTACCGTAGATAACCTATAGCTAAATGGTTGGTGTATTCAGTGCGTGATAATAACTGCCTCAGGGAAAGCAGTTCAATATATCTGTACGAGTCGGCCAAATGTGGCCACATGTACTGCACACAGACCGTTTATGTTCACGTGCGGTCTATAAACATCCAAATGGCAGCTGGTCGCTGTAGTAGGCCAATATAAGCGATTCGCGACTTCACACAGAAGATCTATTAAATATTATTCGCAGTGAATCTTTGTTATCAGTACCATAAACTTCAATTACTATTTTTCATATACAGACCCATACAATGTATAATTTGATTATGTTGTATAGATTACTTCTACGTTTGATACTGTTGGGGAAAAACACTAAATATATATATATTTTTTTAATCTGTGAATAATGAAACAGGCTTACACTTTCGTAAAGAGCATGGCATCAGTTTAGATACTTTCTCCGGAATACTTGTGATTACTAAAGAAATCCGAGCGTGGTGGGTGAGAGAGAACGATCTGGTCTCGCTTTCTGGAGGACACAGGTTCAAATACCCGCTCAGCCAACCAATTTTCTGTTTCCCAGGGTTTACCGATATCATTCTACGAGAAAGCCATGATGGTCCCTTTCCAAGGGTCATGGCCGATTTCCTTCCCATTCCTTTCACATTCTAATGACCTGGACGTAAAATACAAAACAAAACTCAATTATCAAGAAGTAGCTTAGGTGGCCACTTGAAGCCCTTTTCCCTTCAGCCGTCACGGACTCTTGCTAGCAACCTGTCGAGTGTCTTCTAGCAGAACACGTGTCGCCACGTGGGCACCATCTGCGTGGAGCTGGTATTTCCCTGGAGGAGCAGCAGCTGCCTGTCGTATGTCGTAACATCATCTGCAAGTTCATTTTTTCACCGTCGTCCTCCCAGTATAAATTGAGAAATCGACCAGCATCTCCCAACAAATTCCCCTTTACTTGCCGGTTAGCTCTGTTGTAAGAATTAAGAACACGATTAAATAAGATGTAATTCTTATTAATAATATTGAAGTTGCCAAACTTTCTCGAAACAAAGCTAACTAGCACGACTTTTCACTTTATGTTCCAGAGAGCACATTTTTTTTTTTTTTTTTTTTTTAAATAATGGCCTTCGGTCATTGCGACCATTTAGCCAGCTCCAATTTGTTTTTGTACCGAGTATTGTATCAGACTCTAATCGTGATATGGTGAACGTGACGACAGCACAAGACGGACACAACACTTAATTAAACCACCCATGCCCGAGGCCGGACTCGAACCGGCGGCCCTTGCAATGCGAAGCCAGCGCGCTAGCCACTACACTGCCAGGGCCGGCTCAGAGAGCACATTAGATGTCTTTCTCTTCCGCTGATGATGAAGACACATAATGTGTATGTGAATTGTGTTTAAAAAGCTGCACTGTCGGTTTACGAGAACTGTGACAAATTTTGTATACAACGAAACTCGTCTTAGATTTCATGAATCTAAGTTTTCTTTAAACAGAATTAGCAGCCACGTTGGCATCAAACTAACCGAAATTTCCGTCGACTTGCTAAATATTTGAAACTCTACTAACAGCTGTTACCAACGGGAATTCGTGACCTTTTTACAAATATCCAGTGCCCAACTGATAAGATCACAAACTCAGGAGAGGCTTTGCAACCGATGGCTTTTTGTTAACAGAGGCACTTGCGTCTGTCTTCTGCTGTCATATCTCATCAACTTCGAATTTCGCTGCACTGTCCACACGTACACGTCTGTAGTACGTCCCACACTGACAAGGGACACATTTGACCTCTAACTCTCGGAACCGCACGCAAACATGTTAAGAATAACAAGCGATCATAAACAAAACAGTGGTGTGTGTCATTTCCAAGCAGAACTCCGCACTTGACTGCAAGCGCCATTAAAGAGCCATGAAAAGTGCCTATTGTTGTTTGATTCCTGATCAGGTCATACAGATCGTACTATTCTAGATGCAACTTTACCAAACAAAGATGTTATGCTGAAAACAACAAAATACGATTGCCAACCCCTTGATGTTTACTTCTTTCGGCAATATAAACGCTATATCAGAAGGATTACTGATCTTGTAAGACTACAACGTGCGAAACCACAAGTGAAGATACATGATCGTTATTTCATCATGAAACTTCACTCTGTGATTTACTATCAACTTGCTGCACCTACGTATAAACCTATGTTGCAAAATGCTTGTGAAAGCCGGGTTACGACAATGACATACCAACATCATCATTTGAAAATGTAATTAGTTTGGCTTTTGATATTGGACTGCGTGAATGCGAAAGTGATTTGTAATGTGGTAACGTGGCTTTAGTGAGGTTCTCTTCCACTTTGTTTTAACCACTTCATTGAAATCCCGCATCTGCACTTGAGTACTAATGTAAGCACTATCAGATGTATGCTACTGTTGTATAAGCGTGTTTTACGCTATATTAAGTACTTTAAGCAGAGATTTTTTGGCGCTGTTGATTGAAAATGTAATGATACGCTGACATCATTGAATTGCGTATAATTTCCTTCATATGATACTGACATCTTGTTACTTTGTTTCTCTCTATTAAAATGTTACTTGAGGTAGAATACAACGTTTTGCATGGAAATGACACACACCCCTGGTTTGTTTATGATCGCTTGTTATTCTAGGCATGTTTTCGTGCGATTCCGACAGTTCGAAGTCAAAGGTGATTGCTCTTGTTCTTTGATGCAGTGTTGCCTATCAATTATGTTACCTCAACACAAACTGGTCTCGTCATTCAATAGACGTGATCAGCCACTGAGGTCATTCATGGCAGAAGATAATGCCGTAAAGTACATATTCTCTGCACACTCTTGGCATTGTGGTTTGTGGAATGTTGAATTCACGATTTCAGAAATGTAATGCCCCAAGAGTCTTGCACCAATAATAATTTTGCGTTCAAATTGTGCGTCGATGATATAAAACCTTTTACATGACTCACGAGAATACAAACGAAAGCCCCCGACAGAATATTTCACAGAACATTTATATGTTTCTTCCGTAGCAAAATAGCCATCTGATCTGTATAATTGCATATTGGTATTCCATGACTTTTCGCACTTTAATACATTATATGGATCTTAGTTCGGATTCCACAGTAAGCAGTAGATCCACGAGGAAATGAACTAGTCGTCCTACGTTTAACATACTGGCTTAGAGGACCTCCTATCGTAGTATTTAACCAAACTTCCGGCTTCATCACAGACATAAACAGAGCTGTGCGACGAGGTTAAAAGGCTTGAGATATTTATTCCTTACAGAGGTAAAATAGTGGACCTTTTACATGATTAAGTAGCTAATAACTCAGCCCATTTAGCCAGTGTTTCAAGTTAGAGGAAAGTTTAAGATTAGGTCCTTTAACGCAGAGATATAGCCGAGATAAACAGTCTCCCTTCTCTATTTTTTATGACTTTCTGCATCGTTAACGTCGAGAGAGATCCTGGAAAGTAAGAGAGGAAAAGGAAAGAATTCAGGTATAGCCTTTTTGAAACAAGCATCCCCGGCATTCGACTGGAGTGACTTAAGAAAACACGGAAAACCAATATCTGTCTAGCCGGTCGTGTATATGATCCCGCGTCCTCTCGAATGCGAGGCCAAATCGTCACCACTCACCCACCAACTGACAGAAATATTCTAATACAATATGAATTTAATGTGTTAGCTGTTAGAGAAAGGAAAAAAAAGAATTATAACAGAAGTAAAGAAGTACTCCAAGACGTCAATACCAGAACATTACCTCCACCTCTTGTCAAGATTAGATGGTGATATGCCAAACCTTCGAAGCATTTTAGCATACTTAGCAATATCAGAAAAAAGGGTAAAAATATTCATGTGCTGGAAGGAAACTGCCAGACTATCCCAGAGCATGAGGAGACACTAGACAAATAATCAGCGTATCGTACTGCACTGTGAGCTTGTAGCCTTGTGAATGCCGCCAACAGCGTCACCTAAATGGACTGAGTAATTGCATTAGGAGAATCCGCGTCCCTCTGAAGTTTGGTGATAACGTATTACTGAACACCAGGATAATTAAGTGCCGACGGAAGTTCTGCGCTAATAGGTCTCTGACACTGGCATTAACAGCGAGCCAAAACTACAGAGTTGCTATAAATGAAATTGATACTTTCGGTCCCGTATAAACGCGAGACTACCTGCGGTATCAACACAAAGCGTTGCTGGGTCGAGAAACAGCACCACTTCGCAACTACGGTACTGAGGCAACTGGTGTTATTACAGCTGGCCAAGCAAAGTGGCTGCTAATGCTATAGAGAAGTCATATTGTAGCATAAACCACTACAAACAAATCTTGCAGCTGTTCTCAAATGACAATACGTTATAATAAGTTATAATAAGTTTTTGACAAACAGAATTTAATACGTGATGCGGGATTAATGCAAGAAAATCTGAACTACAGGCTGTTTGTGTAAAGATAAAATCGTGGGAAAACTGCGCCTATTGAAAAAAAAAGTGTATCTTGTTCCTGTTTAAAAAAAAAAAGAAAATACTCATGGAAGGCGACATCAAATGTGGACCAAGAACTACGGATTTAAACGAGAAGCTGTATTTAATTTTTTTTTGTACAAGTTACTGAAAATACAAACTATCAGGTAGCAGTTTGTCCTAGATCTTAGTCAGCAAATCAAGGTTGCACGTCAAAATTTGCGCTTGATGCCGAAATATCATAATTTCAATGAACAATAATACTCCTTAGTGACATGTCAGATCACAGAGTGGTAAGGTGAAGGAATATAACTTTAATATCTGGAAGTCTGAAAGTCGATGGTAACGGTGGAATTTTTGTGGGCTTGTCCAAATGTTACCGTTGTATGCTGTGTCCCCAGAAAAAGTGTAGAACACTTATTTTCTTTAATAAAACCGCTACAAAGGCTCCATTTCTGCAAATGCTAATCAACTGGTAAATTCATCAACTGTGAGAGGACAGCAAATAACTTATCTTGTTGTTGGGCAGGACACCGTTCCTTTGACACCGCGCTGGTGTAAATTATATGTTTGAATATTTTCACAGTGCTGAATTGGTCTTAGAAACTCACACGCTCGTCGCCTAGGATCTTCGAACTCACACAAAACATAATGATTACTAACATCTACCGACAGCTGCGCCCAAGCGAACGTAGATGTGCTGTGTAATTTAGCACCTTCGTAAAATACAATATTTTTTTTTGTAAACGGTTTCAGGCGAAACGTTTCCGTCACCAGAGGCAGACAAAATTAATGTACGAATCTACCGAAACATATTTTTTTAAAAAAAGAGGAAGAAAGAGAAAGAAGGAACATAAAAAACAACGTGAATTATTATTACACATTCTTTAGTCTAGCATATCATAACTTTGTGTGTACACAACTCTCAGATTGAAAGAAATTAAATTCACCTAGCATGGTGGGTGAGCGGTTAACGCTCTGGCCTCGCATTCGGAAGGACGCCTATTCGAATCCCCCTCTGGGCATCCAGATTTGGGTTTTCCTTGGTTTCCCAAAACCACTCCGGATGAATTGCGGGATGCTTCCTTCAAAAGGCCAGTGCCGAATTTCTTCCCGTTCCTTGTCTCAATCCATCCCGCCTCTAATGACCTCGACGTCGACGAGGCGTAAAGCCATAAAAAAAGAAATTAAATTCGCAGTTTCGTGAAATCGCAGACCTTTTTTTTAATTCCAAAAACAGCTAATATGGAACAAAAAAATTGCGTTATGTGGTTAAAAACTTTTAAAGTAATACGATTGTTTATCTTTGAAGTTGTGCCGCGATTGTGTTAAGAATATTTGTTGCGCATCAGTCTACTTAAAAGGACAGATCATTATAGGCTCTGGAGTCAGATCACGTAGAGTCATAAAGCATGCCATAAATTTTGACCAGTAAGCTTTTGAGCTGTGTAAATCGGTTCGGTAGTTTTTGCCAGATGCGATTTAACGCTTACAGTAACAGCTGGCTGGAGAATTATACACAGCATGGACAGATGCGTTGCGCAATGGACACGAGAGCCAACTGTTCAATAATAAGTAAACAAACAAATGTAAAAACGATGAAGTAACATTAAACGTGTCAACGAACTCACACCAACGATGGTTGAAATATCCAACGTCTATTTCTTAAGTCTCGTAATTATCTGACACTCCTCTCTATCTGGACTGTTCAGAAGTGTGAATATTTCATTTACGTTTAAATTATCTTACTAATTTAATTAGTTTGGAATTTTAACCCCGCAACTATAACGTGTTCGTGCAAATGTTATAAAACTGCGTTTTACTTTAGTTGCAAACGACGGAAAACTGCAAAAAAAGTATACGATAAAGTATAATCTCGTGATGAAATTTATACCTATACGAAAAAGTGTAACCAAGCGAATTAAGTGCGAAATTTCGAACTCCTCCAGCGTTTTTGTGCCGAACTTGCTGATTTCGCTTTATAAGAATGGTCATGTAGTAAGCTGGAATAGTCCCCTTCGCCGCCCCTCACACTCACCGCCTTTTACAATGGCCCAAAATATAACAAATGTTATAAGTTTCAGTGACAACACTAATTTTCCTTACGTTAACTTAGATCGTCATTAATATATCAACATAATGCTAAGTCACAATTTTTTAATTTTTTTCCTTATGGCTTTAAGCCCGTCGACGTAGAGGTCATTCGAGGCGGGATGGGATTGAGACAAGGAACGGGAAGGAATTCGGCCATGGCCTTTTGAAGGAAGCGTCCCGGCATTCGCCTGGAGTGATTTGGGGAAACCAAGGAAAACCCAAATCTGGACTCTCGGGCGGGGATTCTAACCGGCGTCCTCCCGAATGCGAGGCCAGAACGTTAACCGTTCACTCACCACGCTTGGTAAGACACAATAATTTGTCTGTTTATGTGATATAACGTCTACCTTGGGGACTTTTATATTTGGGTCACACTGTTTTATCATTAACAAAATTATCAATTTGGAATATCAAAAGTCATACTTAATCTTCAGCTTATCACATGAAATATTATTGTAATGAATAGGAAAACTGAACATTGGGTGTACAATTTATTGTTGTGAAATTAGGCAAACATGAATTTTGTTTTTATTCTGAGGTTAACAATTACATATCATTGAATATCAAACAGCTAGAACAAAATCTCAGGGTCATTACTGGGTGGAACGATTGCATGAGTTTCCGTCCGGGTCGTAGCTTTTACCATTGTTCACAGCCCAGGTCAGCGACCAGGCAAGACCAGTGCCACATGGGGTTGTCCAGCTTTCTCGACCGCACCGCGTGATAGCAGTGTCCCCAGCTCCGGCGTCGTTGAAGGTCACTTCGGCTGTACTCGATGAAAATCTGAACCAGAGTGTCTCGTCGTCCGTTCTTCTCCCCCGAGCAAGAGACTGTACTTCTCGTAATGCGATGTCGCGTCCGGCTCTTGGCGAATCACCGCAATCCGTGCCAAAGGACCAGCGCCACATTGGCCCCAGAACAGACAAGAAAAAACACCAACACGGCAATAAATTGAGGCGGCTTCTCTATTGGCTGGATCGTCTTCCCCTACTCTCATAAAACACTCATTTACTAGGAAACGTCACTAAGGTTTATTTTTGCTAGTCTGCGCCAGTTTTCGGCGGGAACTTTCCGAAACGTGCGAAAATAGAAAACGGGTCTCAGTTATTTATGGGGGTTATAAATCCGCTAAATGTCCAAGTTGAGTAGGACGTTGTCAGCACCCCCCAAGGTGCGTGTAAATCTGGACTAAAGTTCCGTCACGTTTCTGTTCGTTGACACGACGCATCGGCAATATTCACACATACCGTGGGATCACTTAGTGCCTAATGGCACTGTACTTTTTAATTCATTACAGTGAGATATGGTCCCCGCTTTTAGACTTAAGAAAAATCTCTTTCGACAGTATGAGTACTTTGTGGGTTGAAACCCAGTAATGTGCTTTTCCCGGCCACGAGTTAATCACCTGTCTTCGCATGCAGGAGTCGCCGGTGCGAGACCGGACCTCGGCGTGAGAGATTTTAATTAATATTTCTTCTTGTGGTTATAAATAACAACGCAAAATAATAGTACCGTTGAGTAAAGTAATTTATTACTTATTTATCGTATGACAGTTTATACACTTTTAAAAAAACTGATAAAATATATACACTGCAACTTTACAAGATTAAAGACATATATCTAGTTTATTAATATAGTTTATCGATTCCTGAGTTGCCAGCAGGAAGTCCACAGGATCGCCACTGTAAGATCTTATAGGACATTCTTCAATAATATGACCAATAGCCTGAATCTCTCCGCAATCGCATAAGGGGGATGGTTGCTTGCCCCCCCCCCCCCAACTTGGAGTGTGCGCTTCTGCCGTGCCGAGTTCTGAGAAATAATAAAATTTCTCTAAATGGCTTAAAGGTGGAAATCATTTTTTACAAATAAAAAAGTAACCCCAGGGAATTTTTGCAGTACTTTAAGCGACACTGAATCTGTGGCTGTCTCTGTACCAATTTCGGCCAGAATGATCCTCCCGAAACTTACCCAATTGGCTCGGTTGTGGCACAGTGACGGTGTCCGGCACCCAACACTAGGTTAGCTGGTTTGAGTCATGGTGGTTGAGGACATTTTTATCATCAGGACTTGGCCGGCAAGGTTGGAGAGGTGGTGGAGCACAATTCCTAATCATCAGATTGTACACCGAAATCCTGTGTCAAATCCCAAACTTCTCCTCAGTACGTATCAAGTGAAGGCATACGGCACTTTCGATGGTGATTCATCCGGCGGATGGGGATATGAAGGCAGTGTCTCTCGGAAGAGTAGGCTTGAATCGACCCGCACCGGTCTCCAGTTTCTCTCCATCTCTCATTTCGAGCAACTCGTGCAATACTCTGTACTGAACACACACCCTATCACAGTCATCTACAGCTACAATAATACTTAAGAACACACACTGAGGAAGGCAACGGGAAATCACCCCATTTTACCTTTCAAAGAGTATTCCCATGGAGGGATACATCCTCCAATGGTAATTCCTACTCCGGACATGGAATAATAAGATGATCTATCCGAGCACGATAGTTCGGTGGTAACATTACAGATAAAAGACGGGATGCCCCCCATGTTCGGTTATTCAAATACTTGTTTTGCATACCACCTATAAATTTTTCAGGTATATACAATGATGGTAGCTTAATACACAGTAATCGATACTTTTCAACTTCTTGCCAGTCTAAGGCATTGTTTAAAAATTAGCCATAAATTTTTTAATTAGGTACAAACGATATCCGATACTAGGCTTTGGTTCCCCTTGACACAGAACTGTAGCTGTCCTAAGCAGCGATAGTAATGGCTCCACCATCAGACCAATGAGGACGCACGAAGTTACTATCATGGTTATGTGGAACGTTTCGTTAGTGACAGGTTATCACGAAATGTCCAAGTCACGCACAAGTTAATGTCACAGTTGGTATGTTTTGAAATCAATGGACATACAGACTAGGTAATTCAATGCAGAGAAAATACACGGTAGAGCAAACATGAAAGCAGCACTAGCCCAAAGGGAATTCTTTGCTTGTTTAACATTATTTTGTGGTATTACATGTAATGAGTAAACGCTGTGAGATATTTCATGCCCTTCATTGAGTTATACCAACATGAATTGAATTTTTAAGATGTTTCGTTGTAAATTCAATCACGTATGTCATTTAATCTATCCAAAAATAAAGTCACTCACTTTGATTTGTGAACGAAGACTTTACCGGCGTATTGCTGACATGTAATCTTCACGGTTTCTCCGACGGATTGTGTTGTAGAAAGACGAGTTTTCTATAACACTATCCGGCGGAGAAACTGCGAAAATTACATGTCACTTTGATTTGTTTTAAATAAAATAGAGATGTTAATATTTATTTTAAATCGTGGGTTTTTTCAATTTCTACAATTACGCTTACCACCTTTCCTTATGAATCACTACGTTATAGTTAAATATATTATAGCGTATTTTTTTTACTGATACACTAAGTATCACAATAATTAGAATTTTTACGCCTAGATAGTTAACATTATTCCAATAATCAATAAAACCTGACAACTAAGAACGTTCTATTTCACATTACTTTTTTTTCTTTGTGACATTAACAAAGCCAATGTTTTATAACGTTATCAAATGCATGTTCTTTGATCTTTATGATTACAACCAAAAGTTATAGAAATAATTACTATCAGACCACCTTAATAATAGGTTAACTTCATTTTCTCTCATTTCTGTTCGCTTTGCAATTTCTTTCACTTGTGGTCTAATTATTAAACGTACATAAAAGTCAACTCATACTTCAGCTAGTTTCTCATCAGTTTTTGATGCGATAATGGTTTACAAAACTTTTCTTTCTGAGCCGAATTATTCCTATCCACGAAATCAATAAGTTTTTACATGTATATCAGAATTTCTTTTGGTCTATCAGTTTGAAGATTTGTAATTGCACATTTCTGGAGTAATAATTTATTCAATAATTGTCAGACATCGCTTAGACAGAATATATCTTTCCATGTATTGCTGGGAGAGCATACTATCGAAGGGCTCTAGCTGTGGCAGTGCGTCTGGTTGGTGTTGCAAGGGAATCGATTCTAGTGCAATGTCTGGAGTTGATGGCTATAATCCAGTTTGTATCATATGTCAACAATATTAAAGCATGTATAATAAATGCAATTGATAGTGTATAAATGTTTTGAGTATCTAAAAGGCAGAAAATTTGAAATTTATTTATTTCCATATAAATAAGTGCAACAAAAACGACTACACTGTATGTAATTTTTTTATTTTTGCTGTCATCAGTGTTTCGACTGGTTTGATGCAATCCTCCATCCCTTCCTTTCTTGTGCTAACCTCATCATTTCTACATATCCCTTACATTACATATCCTCAATTCCCTCTCATATTATTCCAATCTTTATCTTACTCTACAGTTCTTACCTTCTACTTTTCCCGCCACCTGCAAATTAACCAATCCAGCATGTCTCAAAACATGACTCACCATCCTGTCTCTACTTTCTGTAAGCTTCTTCCACAAACTTCTTTCCTCACCCGTTAGTAATAGACTACTAAACGAAAAATCCAAGACAGCAACTGCAGAAAGCAATATGGCGTAAATTAAGCTTTGATTAATACTTTTTATAATCATATGCTGCTTTTACAGGTATGGTGAAGAAAAAATAGTAAGCAGGTAACATTCATCCTAGAAACTGTAAATGACAGTAAAACCCATTAAAATAAATGTATATGGTCAGAAACGCCTAATGTAGCAACAGCCTTACCTAGTGTTGCAAACTGAAAAAAAACAAAAAAATTTTTTTCAGATTTGTGAAAAAAAACATGAAAAAAAACTTAGCACCCTCGTTTTTTTTCTAAATTTGTTTTTTTTTCAGAAAACTATATATTTGATAAATTATAGTTTTATTTATGGAACTTACGTTTTACATGTGTGTTTTAAACCTTACTAAATCATATAATATCTTACATAATGATTAATAAATGTATCTATATAGGTAACATAAATTTTTATTCATCTTCTATATCGGAACCACATTCACTAGTATCAGTACTACCAACACTAGTTCGGTCGGAGTTGGAATTTTCTGTTTCTTCTTCTGTCCCCTCTAGATCCTTAACTTCAGAAATAGTTACATTTTCTTTTACTGGTTGTATTGCATGCAAAAGCTTTTGAGATTGCAATTTTAAATTGTGAGCAAAGTACACACTGTGAATGAAGACTGCGCCGATAGTTCTGTATTACGGTCTTTTAAGTTTGAATTTAAATATATTATCATACAAAATAGGAGCTTTATTTGTTTTCAATCGTTGGTTTACGCCAACGGTTGCAAGTAAATTATTCATAATTACTGACAATGACTCAGTATTATCACTATACGCTGCGAGTTTAAGAAGTATACGAATATAAGGAAAGCACAACAAGTAATAAAAAGAGGCAAAAAACCGTAGTTAAATTTCCTAATTTTTTGAAAAGATTCGTAGGTCTACAGATAAATTTGTAGGGCCTGGCAGCACTAGTTCAAATAGCGAGTATCAATCCAAACTATGAGGAACGGCCGAACGGGGATTCCTTCTCACGCAACCTAGCCTTTTCGGGAAGTCCCCTTTCGTAAAAGAAAACTTCAGTCGATGTTACCAATATTTTTGTAATTTTTTTTTCTACTGAACCAGAAAGTTATAGTAGATTTAAAAGTAAGATAAGTACTTAGTATAAACTCTAAAACAGCCATATTAAATGATAAATGCCTTAAAAATTTGAAATTTAGTAGTTATGAAAAAAAACATGTCCCAGAAAAAAAACATGTTTTCTTTTCAGTTTTTTTTCATGTTTTTTTTCACGTCAGAAAAAAAACTGTTTTTTTACAACACTAGCCTTACCGCATTAAATTTGGAAGTGTGGTTATTCGAAACCAGTTCGTCTGTCACAACCACTCTTATTCACGAGAGAGATTTCGAAGTAATGGAAAAGTTCATAAATACGTTATATCCGCTGATGGAGACTGATCTACTTATTCAGTTTTTTTTATTTACTTTGGCTTTACGCCTAGTCGACGTCGAGGTCATTAGAGGCGGGACGGGACTCGGAACCAGGAACGGGAAGGAATTCGGTCATGGCCTTTTGAAGGAAGCATCCCGGCATTCACCTGAAGTGATTTGGGGAAACCTTGGAAAGCCTAAATCTAGATGCCCGGACGGGGATTCGAACCGGCGTCCTCCCGAATGCGAGTCCAGAGCGTTAACCGCTCACCCAACACGCTCAGTTCTCCTGCTGTGTTTATCATACAGCATACCGAAATATTTTTTTATTCCAAATTAAACTCTTCAGTTAATGCCCCAAGGCATTTAAATAAAATGAAAACTAGAAACTAATTGGTGGGGTAACATTTCACGGTACATTCGTGCGCATCTTGTGTACCGGCAAACGATATGATATTTAACGACAGGACTTCTGGGCAGAATCAGTTCATAGTTTTTACTCTAAAGACATATTTGTTTAAACAACGTTCGTATCTCTGCAATGTCCAGAGTTTGAAAGAATTTTAGTTAAAGACGCGAGTCACGTTTTGTTTGTGAAATCTGCTTTTTCTGAGGTGGAGAGTACATACCGTCCCAGAATTCGCCTAGCTTATTGGGTAAGCCTGGTCCACGACTCGAGCCTGGTTCCGAACTACCTCCCCGAAACAGTGTCGTGACATCTTAAAGCACTCAGCCACGCTGGTAATTATGAAGATAGCAGTTAAATGTGATACAAGACTCTCTGAAGAAATTTACCCTGCGAATACTAGTATCTGCATGGCATAAGCTAGAGTTGGACACTTCTATCATTACCGTGGCGCCACAATCTGATGATGAATTCTTGTAGAACTCGACGAAAAAAATCGAAAATAAAGAATAATTTTTTTTAATATCTCGCTTGGTTTTCGCTATATTGCATATTAAAAAATCAGTTAAAGGTATAGTTCCTTGTGCTTTTGGTGATTTTTCTTCTGGTCAATGCCATATTTCAACCAAGCAACAACCACTAGGAAGAAAATAAAATACATATAGTGCATTTGATGTGAAGAAAAAAATTCTGGTCCAGGCCGAATCTCGACCTAACCTCCTCACTTTTGAGATACAATATCTCGAGACAAAAGCGAGATATCAAAAAATTTATTCTTTACTTTCAATTTCTCTCGTCGAGTTATATAAGAATCCATCATCAAATTGCGGCGCCACGGTTATCGTAGAATCCCCTAGAGTTGGAACAGTCTCTGGGTAACGTGCAAACTACTGAAATCTTGAATGAACTAGATTAAGAAAGTATAAGCTAATAAATCTAACTACAGTCAAACATTCTCATCTCCACCTCGCAGAAATTACTGACCTGTGTGACGTCACAACGTGAAAGACGACATGACATCATGATCATACTGAACTTCTTACTATTCAACTGAACTTATTTAGTCTTGTTTTCACTCTGGATAGTTATGGAGCCAACAGCATACATCTGTGTCGCTTGCAGAAACTGTTTTGGTATGTCCTCAGTACCGGCAATAAACGCGTAGGCTGTGATCCGTATAGCACGGAGTACAGCAGTTGTAGTGCCCGTAGTTGTATTACAACTCAGTTAATATGTATGCCGACACCACTGCTGCTGTTCCATTTCTCTGTTAGCGTAACTGCGTTATTACGTTCCCTGGAGGGCTGGGGCCTTGTGCAGTGAGAGCGCCGCGCACGGTACAGGGCAAACCGACAAACTATCTACGGGCTTCATCCGGCGGTTACTAAGCAACAAATCAACTACAACTTCACCAACACCGCCAGCTTGAGACTATTTTTAAGCTCGTGTCTAACAAAGGGCTGCTCTTTGTGAGAGTATTAGTTCAATTATTCCTCTTGTTTAAGAAATCAGTTGTATGGATAACTAATTTGGTTTAACTGAATGAAGCCACTGTTGAATTTAGTGGGACAAAAATGCCAAAAATTATCTTTTGCGTGATGCTTAGTAATCTTCCTGACATCTGTAATTAAATCTTCCGCTGCAAAATATCCTTTAAACTGAAGGTTAATTATGATTATAGGGTGGGATCAGAATTGCTTGTTGAAAGCTTGAAGTTTAAATATCTTGGCATAACGCTTGATAACAAACTCAGCTAGGCAGAGCACATTAGGCAGGTGGTAGGAAAAGGTTAAAAAATCCTTCATTTACTTGAGAGGGTGATGAGAGGATGATGAGAGGATGAACCAAAGAATTTAGGGAGTTGGGTTACAAAACTTTGGTCGGACCATTGGTTGAATATAGTGGTATAGTTTGGGACCCACATTTTGGCTATCAAATACAGGACCTGAAAGGTGTGCAAAGAAGATCAGCTAAATTTTTTTGTGGAAATTATCGCAGGACCCAGTCAATAACTGATATCTTAAAGGAGCTGGATTGGGACTCATTGGAGGAAAGGAGGGTTAAGAGAGTGCTGGGTATGTGCAGGGCATTTGTTTGTGATTGGGCTTGGGAGGATATTGGTCAAAGAAATCTGAATAGTGAATCGAAGAGGAAAGGCGATCATGACCATAAGCTTGCGCTCGATTTCATACATAACGGAGTGGGAAAATTTTATTTTGTTGGTAATGGTGTCAGGGATTGGAACATATTACCAAGTGCAGTGATTAATAATTTAACAAAAACGCTTAAGGAATTTAATATTAAAATTTGTAAATCTGGAAAGTAAATGGGGAGGAATTTAACATCCCAGTTATGAAAGAAAATTTAAAAATATTGATATAAAAAGGGTTAATTAGATGACTAGGGAAATTGACACATTAAAAATATTGATATAAAAAGGGTTAATTAGATGACTAGGGAAATTGACACCGGAGTAATAGTTCCATCGCAATTAAATTAATAAAAATAATAAATTAATTTTCACTTGACCTCTCACACAAAATAAAGAAGTTCACAATTGCTTTTGCCACAAGGTTTAAGCTTCAAACTGCGTATCTATTAACAATGCCGCACTGGCTTCATAAATATAAATGAATTAATTAGTACTTGTTGCTTCCATCTTGATTAATCCGTTGCCTCTCGAACCATAGTCTATTTGTACCATGAATGCTGAGCTGGTTACATTTTTACGTTGCATATATTATTTGATACAGCTCCTATTAATTAACTACGTGAACAAAGGCACATAATTCGTATATTTTTCATTCCGAACACTGATTTATAGCCATTAACGTTTCATGAATCGTAAAAATCTGCAGGCATCTTACGAGACTCTACGCCAACAGATCATAACACTCATTTACGTTCAAATTTTTTTCCTTAAAGAAAGATACAGCAAGCAGAATGAACTATTCAGTAGCTCGAATCTGGGAATACAACTTTTTTTCCTTTTGGTTATTATCAGCATGATACAGTCTAATCCTTCAAGTATGTCTATGTTATCTCGATTATTATGATTACGGTTTTATGACTGTTTGAGAGCAGAGAGAGGAAAGTCGGTAGGGATCAAGCTATAAACAGTGAATTTGGGTTTAAATTTTTTCACACTTCATTCGCACAGCCAAGTGACTGTTCAGCGAGAATGATACCATGACGCACAGCAGGAAATGCAAAATTAGTAAGCTTTTATGTCATTATAGGAAGGGATTGAGGATTTCATCAAATATATATATTCATCATATATATATATATATATATATATATATATATATATATATATATATATATATATATATATATATATTACATCTGGCGAGTGATCGGCATAGATAGAAAATTTAATGTCAACAGGCATTTATTCGCACCCCTCGTGGCACACTACTTGCGTATACAGGTTATAAACCATGCTTGCCTCCGATTGGTCAATTCCACTAACCATAGCAGTTACAGTATGGCTCAGTATATAAGTAGGCTTTTGGAATAAGCGAAGTTTGTTACAACTGAGCGTCGTGCTTTCAAACTATATACTACTCTTGGGTTAAAAAGTTGTGCTGATCTTTTCCCATTTTCCATCCTATTTCAGGTTAGAAAGTAGTGCAAAGTTTCCTTTTACTGCTCAGCTTATCTTTTAAATTATATCTTAATCTGTTCTACAAAGAAAATATTCTGTTGGAGTATAGATCTATGACCTCTGTGTTAATACCTAGGGGAAACTTTGCCACGGACGGAGGGAGAATCTTTGGAGTCAAGAATTTTCGAGAGAGGTGCGTCAGATTATGAAGAGAAGTTGAAGTAGAGATCAGAACACTATTTGTTAATGGTATTAAGGAAATTGTAACGAAAAGCCTCTACCCCTGTTGTGTTACCAAAGCCACTGTGCTGTCGGGACAGTACTTCAACATGTATCGGCATCCGCCCAGGAAATTTTGACTACTTTTCTACTCATTTAAGGTAAGGAATAATGTACTGAAAAGCTCAGTGATTCCATCTATTTAAAGTGAGTCAGTTAATACATAAAAACTTGGTTCATCGTGGTAGGGGTTATGTTGATTATGGATCAAGTTGATTTTTAGTAGTATAAACGTAAGCCTCATATTAAAGTAAAATAAAAGTACCCTTATAGAAGTAACATTTTAGAGCAATTTGGAATAAAAACGATGATGAAGCAAATATTACAGTCTTTACCAGGAATACCTATGCGAAATCTTGGAAAACCGGAATCGTTGCACTGCGAATCGAGTATGGATCCTTCCGTTAACCAGATTCGTACGTTTTCTTCTCTTCCTATTGCTATACACCTCGTCGACGGCTAATAAGGTCATTAGAAGCGGGATGGGACTGGGGACAAGGAACGGGAAGGAATTCTGCCTTGGCCTTTTTGAAGGAAGCATCCCGGCATTCGCCTGGAGTGATTTGGGGAAACCATGGAAAACCCAAATCTGGATGCCCGGACGGGGATTCGAACCCGCGTCCTCCCGAATGCGAGGCCAGAACGTTAACCATTCACCCACCACGCTCGGTCAGATTCGTACGTTATCACTCACCAATCATGCTTGTTCAGCAATTCAACTTTGCAATGCAAGTGTCAGCTAAAAACCTTATTGAAGACGCAGTAAAATCAGTTTAAAGAAATAGACAGTGTGCTGCAGCGTTATCGTTCTTTTTGGGCCGAGTATTCGAATTCAAATCCTCGACCGGGCATCCATTTTTTTTTTTTTTTGTGTCTTCCCAATATCACTTTAGGTAATTGCTAAGATTTCCGAATTGTTTCCCAAACCATATCCCCCTGCTCTCCCGCCTCTAATGGCTTCGATTTTGACAAGGCGTGAAGCCCAAAAAACATAGTCGTCCCTCCTTGTCCTCTTCTGTTTGCCGCTGGTGCTGAACCCAGTGATGTTAAGTGAGGGAACCCTAATGAGCCAGTAATGGAAGGCTGAATCATTTGGTTCAGTGCAACCGACGCATCGTTCAGGAATCTTTCGATTTTAAAATTCCCGCACTTCCAGATGCCATTGTGGCGGTGCCCCATCCTGTTGTTAAATAAAGTCGTTCGAATCAGTCTCCAACTTTGGGTAAAGAATCTGTACACAGTGACAGCCGAATAAATATATTTATCATATTCCAGCAATAGGTATTATCCATCTAGATCAGTGTTTCCCAACCTTTTTTAGGTCATGTCCCACTTTTAACATTTTTTTTTTGCCCCCCATACATAATTTCGAATAAAAAAAAATTATTTGTTATTAAAGAAACTGATATAGGATGCTTTTTGAAAGAAAACAATTTAATATTGTCATAAAACACAGTAAGTAAAATTAAAAAAAACATATAATGATATACTAAAATTCAAATTCAAAAGATTTTTAATGAAGATTTATTATGGCAACTCAGTGTGTTCCTTTTAAGAATTGGCTTTTTTGCTATATTTTGTACCTATATCTAGCATTGCATTTAAATAACCCGAAGAGAAAGCGGTAAAGTCGTATCAAGTTAATTTCTAAATTGCCCCCCTAAAAAAACTAAATTGCCACCCCCTGTGGGGCGTGGGCCCCACGTTGGGAAACACTGATCTAGATGAAGGAGTGAGGCTCCCATTTCTGATTTATCGAAACATATATTCTTGGTGCCTGTGCAGCCAGTGTGAAATTTTGATTTTAACAATCGATACTTATTTTGCTACCGTATATCTGGATGGCGAAATTAACTTACACGTTGCGGTTCTTCTTTAAAGAAAACCTTGGCCATTTGACTTTTGCAATAATGTAGCGGGGAGTTTATATACAAGATCGCGTCCCTGTCACATGACGGATTACTGTTTGGTATGTAAACGAGGCGTACGAGAGTCCAGCGAATCATCCGTAAAACTATAAGCTGCCATTTTCCTTAGCAGGGTTAGCGAAAAGAAAGCTTAAACCACAGACAAATCCGCTTTTAGGAGAACGATAGCGATACTCAAAACGGAATCTATTGTGAAGCTTTTAAGTGTTTACCGTCAACGTTTTACGGTACATATAATCGAAGACTTGATGATATGGTGACAAATGAAGTCAGTATGCTCTAGGCTGGATTAAACCAAACTGAATCGATCACCCGGGCTCCATCGCCTTGACCATTAATGGAATGCATCTCATTGAGTTGTGTTACGATTGAAATGTCTCAGATAAATCAGTAGCGTTGTAGAGAGCAAGACGACATGTAAAAATGGCGCGATTGAGATAATACGTCATTACAGGGAGGTAACTGATGATTATGTACTTGGTTTGGTAAAGTTACTTTCATTTGTTCAGTGTTCTACAGAGATGGGTCGTTCGAGAGTGAATCAGTTCTTTAGAGCAATTCTTTTAAAAGAGCGAGTGAGCCAGTCGCTCACTAAAAGTGAACGGTAGTTCTAGGTGAGTCGGTCATAAGTCGGCTAATTCCGAAGATCAAGAAGAGCTTGTTCACGTGTGTTTTGTGGACTATAGAGCTAAAACCAAACAAAAAAATAAACAAAAAATATCAAAGGTCTACTAATTGCTTCAAAGTCGATTTAAGGGGGGTATTTCATCGAAATGTGGGGGTGTAACCGGATTCTGAGGGGTGAGACCTAAAAAAAAAAAGTCTTAAAACTGAGCTAGTGAACCGTTTAAAAGAACTAGTTCTTTTCGTGGAGTGATCAAATGAACACCGCTCTTTTTAGTGAGTCACTTTGCCCACCTCTAGTGTACTAGACATTTATAAAAGAGTGAAGTGGGATATGACGATGATACAAGATAGGCGAAGCTAAAAATCACAAGCTGTATCTAAATAGAGAAACCCGTGATTTTTAACACGTCATGATGTACCTCTTTTGCTTATTTTTAATGTGGCGGCTAAATAAACTAAAGAAATTCACCCGAAAGTATCTTCAATTTGAGTTGTTTTATTCGCTGAGAATTCACGTGAAACCTCTGTTCAAGTCGTTATTGATTTAAATTTCCTCCAGCGTTTTTTCTTTTCTTTTTCCGCTGATGTAACTAAACATACAAGAGAAAATGAAAGCAGTAACAGTTTATTACTCCTTCAAAATTTTCTGTATCTGAATTTAACATACTGAGCTAGGATCACGGGAAAGAAACTCAGTAGACACGAAAATGTAATGATTGCAATCAGTTTGCTCTGAAGCGAAATATAGTTAGGAAGATGATATCGGATACAAAAGCCTTCAATAATATAAATGAAATATTTTTTCCACAAAAATAACAAGGTTAATAACTAGGCAGCATTCAACCCACTAATACAGGAAACAAGAAATTAAGTCAGCCTTTGCGAGTCAGTAGTAATCAACATTCACACCTTCCGAATTTTATCTGTACTTTTTACGGCACAATGTTTACATTATTGCCGACTTTTAACATTTACATGCTTTCAGTTTAACACTTTCAACCAAACCTAAGGATAAAGCACTATTGTTATTTTGTATCTTTCATTAGCATCGATTTTTTTTCCAGACGGACTGAAATTATCGAATATCTTTATATATAAAGATGAATGTATCTTTGTTTGTTTGTTGGTTTGTTGGTTTGTTTGTTCTTCATACAAATCCACAGTTTTTTATCCGTTCTCGATGAAACTTTGCACACTTATCCTTTGAAACAAGGAGAAAAATACTGTCTACATTTGGTTGAAAAATTATCTGTATAAATAACACATTTCTCTCATAACTTCGAAATATGGCGGTAGACATACACTTTGGATGTGGACGACTCCGTACCGAGTTTCCGCGTAGTGGCCTGGCAGCTGAGTGGCTAAAGCGCTGGCTTACGAACGTCATGGTCTCCGGATCGAATCTCCATCGGGGATAAGATTTTTAAAAATTGTTTTTCATCGTAAGAGTCAGGCCTGGGCAGTAGGTTATTCGGATTGAATATTAAACCGTAGATATTAGAAAGTTAGGGGTGCAATGCGAGGCAAATCGTAGGTATTCTTGCAATGTTGTAGGTGTATACTCTTTTACGTTATAATGATCCCTCAGGTTTTGTTCGCAGTCAGTGCGTAAGTGTGAACCACAGTAATCTTTATATATAAAGATGAATGTATGTTTGTTTGTTTGTTTGGTTTTTTTCTTTTGTTGGTTTGTTTGGTCTTCATACAAATCCACAGTTTTTATCCGTTCTCGATGAAACTTTGCACACTTATCCTTTGAAGCAAGGAGAGAAATACTGTCTACATTTGGTTGAAAAATTATCTGTATAAATAACACATTTGTCTCATAACTTCGAAATACGGTGGTAGACAGACACTTTGGATGTGGACGACTGCGTACCGAGATTCCGCGTAGTGGCCTGTCAGCTGAGTGGCTTACGAACGTCGTGGTCTCCGGTTCGAATCTCCGTGGGGATAAGATTTTTAAAAATTGTTTTTCATCCTAAGAGTCAGGCCTGGGCCGTAGGTTATTCGGATTGAATGTTAAACCGTAGATATTAGAAAGTTAGGGGTGCAATGCGAGGCAAATCGTAGGTGTTCTTGCAATGTTGTAGGTGTATACTCTTTTACGTTATAATGATCCCTCAGGTTTTGTTCGCAGTCAGTGTGTAAGTGTGAACCACAGTAATATTATTATAATTAGGGATGTAAGTCTCTGTCTTTTTGATACGTTATGACTCCCAATTGGCTATATCGTTGTGATGGAATTTTATAAGGAAATCTGTATGAAGGGCACAGGATATTGTTTGCAGTGTGATTAACAGTTGTAGTCACGAAATTTTGAGACCTTATCGAATGGTGACAGAAATATGTTGGCAATTGATTCTCATAACTTGGAAATACGGCGATAGACAGACACGTTGGATATGCACGTCTTCAGACCGTGTTTCCGTGTAGTGAGCTGGAAGCTCAGTGGCTAAAGAGCTTGCTTACGAACGTCGTGGTCTCTGGTTGAAATCTCCGTCGGGGATCAGATTTTTAAAATTGTTTTTCATCGTAAGAGTCAGGCCTGGGTCGTAGGTTATTCGGATTGAATGTTAAACTGTAGATATTAGAAAGTTAGGGGCGCAATGCGAGGCAAATCGTAGGTAGTCTTGCAATGTTGTAGGTGTACACTTTTTTATGTTATAATGATCCCTCAGGTGTTGTTCACAGTCAGTGTGAACCACAGTAATATTATTATAAATACGGAAGTAAGTCTCTGTCGTTTTGTTACGTTTTGACGACTAAATGGCTATATCGTTGTGATGTAATTTTATAAGGAAATGTGTATGAAGGGCACAGGATATTTTTTCCAGTATGATTAACAGTTGTAGTCACGAAATTTTGAGATCTTATCGAATAGTGACAGAAATATGTTGGAAATTAATTCTCTTCAAGAGGCAGGTTCGACGGTAGAATGATATAGCGATAGCTTCCTGTCATATTATGCCGACTCGATATTGTTTGGGACTAATCCTTCGTTACCAACAACTTACTATATTTAATTATGGCAAAAAAAATTCTTAATCCACGCGTACGAAGTCGCGGGTACGAGGCTAGTGATTTTATAAAATCAGTTTTGCAATTATAAAGAATCTCCATGCCGCTCCGTTTAAGCGTGAGCGCGATAACCACCAAGCGAAATAATTAGAGGAAATATTTTTAACGAGCAGTATTGGGAAACAGCTTAAACTTATTTTTGTTTACTTCAGTCTTTGAGTTGTCTCAATTTAAAATTTAAGAGAAATATTTATAAAAAAACAAATACAATCGTTCTAAAAATATTAAATAACTATGAAATGCGGGATGCTTTGATGTGGTCAAGATACGTGAGAAATGATATTTTTTTACGCAAATGTAATACATCATAAAATAGTTACCCATTTCCCCCAATGACACATCATAGTATAAGGTATTTGTAAATGATTTGGTTCAGTCTTCGTCACTTACAAGGAAAAAAACTTTTATTACAAAGCACTATTAGTCTTAATAATAATTGCACAATCATAAATCCATCAATACTTCCAGTTATCTTGGACTTGCTGGTCTTTTATTCTCCTTTTCTCCTAACCACTCCTCAATACCATCTCTGGCCAACTCCACAGATCATTGCCCATCACTTCTTTGTTAGCCACAAATATTACTTTACAATATTTTTTGTAACAACTAAAAAATGTACTGGGTAATCTTTTCTCTTTCAACTAATACTAGATTAAATTAAAAATATACTTTCATATGTTTTCCCATACAATAGATGGGCAATAAGAGGTGTCACTCATCCCCTTCATTCTCTGCTTCGTCTGTCGAAATTCAGATTAATCGTACATGACAAACCGATGAAACCCGGCTAGCGGTAACATCACAGTGGAATCTAAATACGCAAATAAGCAGTTAAACGTAGTAGCACAACGTGCCATAATTTTTAAGAAGTTACATCAAACATGGATAGAGGAGAAACGAAGTAGTTACGTTAGCAGCCAACTTACTTTATATAGAACAGTTGAAATAGTATTTTTAAACATAACAATTAGCTACACTGTTTTGAGTTTATGAGACGCACAGTAACAACATTGCTCTTTTACCTGTTAAGGTACGCGTATTACCACGTTATGTATTACATTTAAAATAAATGGGCAATTTCACTCTTTTCGTCATAAGAGATTAAAAAAAGGTAATAAAATAAGGAAAATTTTAATTTTCATAATTCCTGTTACGTCGAGCACATGTTACCACTACTGTTTATTTATAAAAAATAAAAAGTAACAATAGATCACGTCAATGGAAAATGCATTATATAAAACGTAGCACCATATAGATTTTGCCATGTAATTAAATTAAAATGTTGTCGCATGCATCTATGAAATTTTTTTGTGTTTGCTAAATATCGATTTCAGTTGAGGTTATAAAACAGAAAATCCGAGATGAATTCATTTACTAGTAGAACATTTGCAGCTGATGGAAGAAGTTTACTGTTGTAATATTCGACTGTTGAAGAATAGATATTTTAACTGGGGAATAATGCCTACTTGCATTAAACGAGTATGAATCGAACAGCACCACACCAAGGTTCTCTGATCAACAATTATGATGCTGGTAAAACAAAACGTTTCATTGCTTTTGTATAATTTTTTATAAGTTAAGACTTATTCTTCTCATTTATTTTAATTTGTGTATATAAGCGAATAATTTAATGGGAACACTAATAAAAAATAAAAACGTTAAATACAAGTCGGTAACTTATTGAGAGAATGTTGATTATAATGAGGAAACGTTAGTTCCACCCTTATTTTTATGGAACTATTTACTAACACACATACATCATATTTTATTTCAAGTAGAAACAGAAACCTGTAATGAAAGCGTTTTAATTATGGTAGAGTCGAACATGAACACACACACATACACACACACACACACATACACACACACACACACACACACACACACACACAAAAACACACACACAAAACACACACACACCAAACACACACACAAAAACACACACACAAACACACACACACAACCACACACACACAAAAACACACACACAAACACACCACACAAACACACACACACACACACACACACAGGAAACCTTTCCTGGTAAATCAAATTGATTCTCAACAAAAAAAATTGAACAGTCGTTTATTGGTACTGCGAGCTACTGTATTCGTGGTTAACCTTTGATAAATAATTGAAATAAGAACTTTAAGTATGTCAAAATTCAGGTAAACAGTAGATCATTATGCCTGTAGTTTGGATTATGGTTATGCGATAAGCAAATTTCAGATTATCGCAGTGATCGTTGCCGCATTCTCTGCAGTTTCCCCGAACCAGATTAGGGTCCCATTGCGCCCCCTAAACACAGTTGACGGCTAATCTCGCCACTAGCGAGCTAATTTATAGCGTATCGCCCGTCACAGCGTCTCTCTGTAATTGCCTCTATCTGCTGCCCCACACACGAGACTCTGATCTGCCGCGATGCGGCATGCCTACGTCGCAGGCGATAACACCTCCAACGATTACGGCTGCTAAGCTTCGGCCATCTGCAAAAGGACATGCCCCGACTCATGCTCGTAAATTCGCTAATTCCTCTTCCACTTCCGCCAGACTGAAATTTATTGCAGCGTAGAAACTCGTGATGCTACAAATTAATCATTCGAGTTTGAACAGCTGTGCCGTTTCCATGAGCTGAATATATCAATTTCCTTAACTAATATGAGGCTTTATACTTTATCTGTTGATATATATCAATGCAATAAGCTAATGGATGTGAACTGGATCTCGGTTTAGTCTGGTCTCGTGAAACTGCGTTCGGCTGGCGACAGACGATCACTAAAATTCTCTAAAAATATGTCTATAAACAAAAAGAAATATAAAACACTACAGATAAAACAAACGGGAAATTCAGTAACGCACTCAAATGGAAATTATATCTCTTCTTTCTATTTTTTAAACATTAAGAAAATATCTGCGAAAATAGTTATACGATATAGTGTCCCGCAGCATATCAATAAAACTGCCACTCCGTGCGATAATACTCATTCACAACCACTTTCTTTCTCTCTGTTTCTGCCACGAATTTGTATTATACTTCAATATACGCTGCTGATTTATGGAGCGTCATTTAATACCACTCTTCCTAAGCAACGAAAAAAACAAAGGTATGGTGCTTGGTCACTGGATTTATTGCCAATAATGCGAACAATTGCTTTCATTTATGAGTACAATAAAATACTTCGTCCTACAACCTATTTTAATCTCGATGACAGGAGATGTAAGGCTAGAGAAATTAGGTTATATGGATTCTTTCGCCCCTCGCGCTGTTCAGAATTGGAATGAACAGAGTTAGTTTTTGTGCATCCTCTTCCTCGCCAACAACTTTGTGAATTTAAGAGTATAGGTGTACATTTATAAAGTGGCCGATTTTGACAACAAAGGATCGATTACGACATGTAGGGAATCTATGTCATTTACAATTAAATCATGGGGTCAACGAGATGTAAATCATCATTTCCAACTCTTCTAGAGGAAATAAGAGCAATTGGCATCGCACATCCACAGTGATCATTAATTTATCAGTGTAGTAATTTACAGTTTTTAGTACAATTGAAGCTTTTTATTCGTTATTCGCGTTTTCTGTGTATGATGTGGAGAACATGAGGATACGAAACAATTTTTTTTTTTGTTTTAGAAAAATATATGAAAACGAAACAATTGCCTAGGTACCTACTTTGTTTTATTCGATATGATAATCTTAATGTGCTCTATTGTTTGTAATAAACATAAAAAATATGATTTGTAGCATGTAAGAACTGTTGAACGTCAATAATGTGAAGGCGAGTCCGCGTGTCAATAATTTGAGCCGCAACAATATTTGATAAGAGAGTTTTCTTTTATAATCCTGCATGCACGAGACGAATTGCACAAAAATGTTATACACATTTGGCACTTGTATGTTGAAAAACTATAACTGGTCTGATATCACTTAGCAGAACGAAAATTAATGAGGTGCATTGTTAAAGGGGCAAATAAACAAATAATATCAAGCAAATAATTTGTAAATATTGATTCGACTATTTGCAACTCAGGTTTCTGACTTCACTCAATAGTTAGATTAACAGAAATGCTAGAACTTCTAGTTTATTTCAAGAAATACTAATTCTTCTAGATGAAATAAAAGCAGTTGCAGTCTAGGCCATTAAGCCACATAGCACCGAGGGTGGTGAGTGAACGGTTAACGTTCTGGCCTCGCATTCGGGAGGACGTGGGTTGGAATCCTCGTCCGGGCATCCAGATTTGGGTTTTCTATTGTTTCCCCAAATCACTGCAGGCGAATGCCGGGATGCTTCCTTCGAAAGGCCATGGCCGAATTCCTTCTCATCCCTTGTCCCCAGTCCCAGCCCGCCTCTAATGACCTTAGCCGTCGACGAGGAGTAAAGCAATAACTAAACAAAGAAGAGCCTCATAGCGGTGAACTTGATAGAAATACAGTTTATGACAGAACTACCTACCTTTTAATGAAATGTTTGGCCGAGGCGCGGTAATTGGGCTGGAAACTAGACGACTACCTTCCTTAACCTTATTGTAAAAGCCTTGTCCCTCGCCTGTCCCAGAATATTCTGTTAGGTTCAGCGTTTCGTAAGCGACACACGACAGAAAGTACAGATCGAGAATTATAGAACGTTTGCAGTAGTAGAGAGACCTCGTGATCACGGAGTAATGATTTGCTACCAATGTTTTCCAGTGACTTAGTTGGAGCCGCTCCACCTTAGTGCAACGAGGGGGTGAAAACGGGGGAGTCTGCAACAAATACGTCGGTTGAAGTAGTGCGGCAAGATGTATCGAATGCAATAGTAGTATCAACTAACAAATTAAATAACATCTCCAAAGTCAATGGCAG
Organism: Vandiemenella viatica; assembly: GCA_031002005.1. NCBI lineage: Eukaryota > Metazoa > Arthropoda > Insecta > Orthoptera > Morabidae > Vandiemenella > Vandiemenella viatica. Next base: position 273,215,350 of record JARYHS010011408.1, on the reverse strand, counting down.
ATGTTGGATGGCCTATGAGATACTTCGAATGGTTTCCAAACTAAGAGAGAAAGACAGGGAGTCTACATTCATTTGGTTCAAAGGACACGATGGTATTAGAGGAAACGAACAAGCACACAGACTAGCTAAAGAAGCTGCACTCAAAGGAAACAAATTTAACCACGTTCCGGCATCGGATCTAACACCAGTGATTTGACGTGGAGTCAAGAAAGAATGGGCAAAGGAATGGGAGACAAGTGACATCCATAAACGCCACCATCACAGACAAATTCATCCCTCCATCCCATCCCATTGGTACTCCAATCGGATAGTTCCCAGAACGTTCTCAACATGTATAGCAAGGCTCAGGTTCAACCATGGGCGGTTCAGAACACATTTGCTCAAAATAAACATAGTCAGCTCTCCCTTTTGCGAATGTGATGGAGACTTCTTGGAAGATGTCGACCACCTTTTTTTTTGCGTGCAATCTCCATTGGAATGAATCCACACAACTCGTATCCGATTTACAAAGATATGGGGCTGAGCTCCCTACAAAGATACACCACCTTCTTCACAAAGAGAAACTGGAAATTTATAGAAGTCTTAATAAATTTTCCAATGAAAATCGTATAGACATATGAATCTAGTAAGAAATATCTGTATTTTGAGGGAAATACTTCTAACTTAACATAATATGTAAAACAATTGTACCCTTTATTGGCTGTATGGACATCGTCTGTTTGCCAATAAATAATAATAACTGTCAAACTCAGTCTGCGAATGTAAAACTAGAGTTAAAAATAAACATTTTGCCGTCTGTATATCACCGTCCAGAATTATGACAATAACTGGCGTAAATATCTGAATGTAATAAATTTCCTGCACTACAATTACAGTCACACGAAATATTTACCTTAATGGCATTGATTCTCAATTTCCCAAGGTTTTCGGAAATAATTCTGCTTTCTAATCGAATGTCTGCATCTTTGCTCAGTGAAGGTTGATTTTCTTACCAACCCTTGTCAATAGTTCCATCCCCGGAAGCATAAATCATGCTTAAATATTCTCTTAAGAATTTTTCGGCAGATCGAAAAATCACATAACCAGATTTGGTCTCTATCGTTTACATCGATTAGTTTCTCAGACAGAGTAAGTTAGTTAGCACTTTCAGAATAATTAGTCAAAGGAAAGTTTCATCTATTCCGATATATGGGCAAGAATAGCACTTACAGTAAAGGTTAATCAGATACTTTACAAGCCATATTAAATACTTACTGCGATTACTTTGTTACACTCGTATTTGTCAATTCGCTAGCAGAACTCTTCTTAGACTCACCTAAAACAAAAAGAGAATACAACATGAGTACTTACGGTTAACTAAAGCCACTTAAATCAATAGCATACAAAATTTTAAAACCACAATTTTTCAACTGTCTGCACGAGAGTTGCTCAATCTTTTTAAACCAGAGGACTACGAGGTGTGTGTCAAGTGTTAAGTGTTATCTGTGTCAACAGTGAGGTATGACATAAAAGATAGTATTCAACCTGGTGTAAAACCCATTCTTCCGAAATATAACATGAGATTCGCCATGTTGTACGTCTTCATACGATGAACAGGTCACCAACAACAGTGTGGTATGCCCTATACACACTGCGGAGAGGTTTGGATTTAGCCCAGGACTTTGGTACACAAGCTGGATTATTAATCATACACCACCAACTCTCCTATCCTGCCAGTTAAGCCCTGATGAAAATTGGTTTCACCACCAGGTTTCCAACCAGCCAAGCATGAGTCTGGGGCAGGACTCCATTATGGTTCCACAACAACCTAAACCAACGGGGCGAGCTATAAAAACATATTAATGGAGTTAAAAATTTTCCTTTATCGTAACACGGGAAATGGTACTTACATCCCACAGCAGACATGAAGTTCTCTTACAAAGGAACTGCTTTTTGAGCAGCTTTAAAAAAAAACTGCATGGACAAATAAACAATCGTAAACTTGGTACTGAACAGTATCGGCTAAGATCTATATTATTGGAGACAGTTGCATTGATAAATATGTTTTAGCTTGTAGGGCAGTGGTGGCCAAACAGCAGCCCGCGAGATTCATCACACTTTTACAAAATATATTTATTTTATAATGGTCAAAGTAGTGAAAACCAATGTTTAAAGAAAATATAATTGTGCATCCATATACACAAAAATTAACTGTCGAAATTATGAGAAAAAAATTAACTTTGATTTTAAAATAATATTCTTGCGAAAAAATAATTTTATATGTGGCCCGCAGAGTTATGTTGCATTTCCAAAGTGGGTCGCAAGATCATTTGAGTTGGTCACCCCTGTTGTAGGGCTTACTTTATGTCTTCGTGTTGGGCCTGAGAGACGACTACAATGTGATCATTCTTAGGGCAGGCATGCATCATTTAGCTAATATCTCACTTTGTATTACCGTATCTTTGTAGTATGAAGTTTTTGTCATACGAAATTTATGTATATTATTCTGATTATTGTATTATGTTAATTTATTCAGGTTCTAGATTAGATTATCGATACTGAGCTCGGGCAGCCCAAATTGTTAAATGATTTATTGATATGCAAGGTTACTTATATGACAAAGGCCAATGCAAACATGCGAGTGGAAGAGCGAAGGTTTGGATGCCATTATGCAAACACCGGAAGAATGCCGTCGGCGTCTCCACCAGAACGGCGCCGGACAGCACAGGGACAATGCGCTACCCTGTCCCGTTACGATCCTTCCAAGGTCGAGTGCACTGTCCCTTTCTTGGGGCACGAAACTGTGAAGGCTAAGACCCCCACCAAACTGACGCGCGGTAGGAGACACTCGCAAATTGCAGAGAGCTGTGATACCACGTGATTTCAGCATAGCTTGTCGCGCCAATGAAATGTAACGTTGGGGTTCTCATAAGTTAAAGCAGGGCTTATTCTTTCTCCCCCCGCATGTTCTTCAGTGAGGAGAAGCTGAAACCATCTTTTCCTTGGGTGGAGACGGAGATTCTGGTCTGGTACGCGTTCTCGGATAAACGGTTCGACCTTGGAAGGAATCGTACAGTGACCGTACTATGACCGCTGACTGGTGATCCTTGTCGGCCAAAGCAGGAAGATCGTACCCGGCTGATCGCAGGATCGATATCGCACAGGCATAGGCTGTGCGGCAATTCACCATCGACGCATTCAACGAGATGGTAATGTGTTCACGCCAGGTCATGCTTCGTCTAGTTCTTGAGACTGTGACAGACCCGTAAGCGACATGAGATAAAAGACCTCTGCTCATCAAGCAGAATCATTCTGAGCTAGTCGGCATATTTGGCAGAACATTGTGTTGTAGAGGCCCCTTGCTTATAACGAATTTCATAATGTTTTCTTGTATTAACGGCGCCCGAGATTAATTTTCATATTCATGTACATATTGGCTAATTGCGGATGTTTGTTATCATGAAATATCATGCATACTTTGTTAACTTTAATATTTAATTTCATTTAATAATTTCTGAATAATAGCAACGTTAAATTCAGCCATTGATTGTTTTATTTAATTGACTAATTGTAACGTCTAGGCAATGTGTTCGATATCTTGCATTGATTTTGTGATAATGGCAATTGTAAATATACCTAGCAGTTTAATTGCCAACAGTACAAAATATATATTTATTGTCAGTTTTCCTATAATCCCGCAAAACCTGAGATTCTTGCCCAAAGATTCAGTCATAAATTCCAGAATCATATTAATTATAAAGATCAAAATCATGTCATTCACGTCTCCACCAAACGTATCATTACACCTTCTAGGTAAATGATGCCGTGGACCATTAAAATCAAATCATAAGTTTCAAGGTACAGACTCAAATGTTGTTTTATCCATTAGCACAATGAGGCATTTTGTGAAGTGTCATTATCATTAAGAACATCAGTTAAGTGAGCCATACTCATCTAATAGTATTTAATAAAATTAGTTCATTCTGGAAAGCACCTTACATTGTGAACGATTAGATGGCTGGCACTAGCGATATATTACTTGCTGGGCCTTTCTACCTGTAACAGCCAAAAACATAGCAAGTTCTGCGGAGGCAGCAATATCTGTGAGAGATAACCCCCGGGCAATAGTTGTTTTTACCGCCAGTGCAATCTCTCGAGACCAACTGGAAATACATCAGCAGCAAGAACAAATCACGCTACATTTCTCACCGCTCTTCCTCATTTCTCCTGCAGGATGTAAGCAATCTTTAACTGTGCGAGAGCTCTACAAAATATGGCGGCAATAAATGAAGTACATAAATTCTTCACTAACGTATTTAGGAATATCCGAAAGAACTTACTATTATCACATATATTTTCTCCCCTTTTTTTCTAGTCTTTGAAGCAAGAATTTACTTGAAGCGGGATATGTTTAAGCAGGGGTGGCCAACCCAAATTATCTTGCGGGCCACTTTGGAAATGCATCACAACTCTGCGGGCCACATATAAAAATATATATCCCCATATTAGATAGAGACCCACTATAGACATTTTTTCGAGTGAAAAATTGAAACATAATGAATAATTATTATTGTGTTTACTATTATTCTTACATGTAAACAAAATAAATATATTTTGTAAAAGTGTGATGAATCTTGCGGGACGGAAAAATTTTCAAGGCGGACCGCGGGTTTGCCACCACTGTCTCAAAGCAAGTTCATTAACCTTTATGCCTGCCTTATCATCAGCATAAAATGTTTAAAAACAAAACCTAATTATAATACGAAGCTGCTTGGATGGCGAAAGGTAACTTTAAATGTAGGACCTATGTATATTATTCACATTCTTCGCAATTAGACCAACAAAACGGGCTAACCCGACCCATACAGTTTTCATTTTTCATGATTTATCTAAATTCAGCCATGAGAATGCCGTAATTTTTACTTACATTACGGTGTTATTAATTTACTTTCATTTCTTTGATGTAAATTTCGTGAAAAGGACAGGGTTTTTAAGGAAAAAATAGGAAAGGTAACATTCAATGAACCTTCCACTTTGTGTTTTCTGTCTGTGTGTAAACCCCAAAGAAGGTTCGGAGAAATAAATACAGAAAATATATCAATTATTAGTGGCCGTGAAGTAACATGTATAATCAGTTTTATAATTCATTTCGATCGATTGTATCCAAACCATATTACTTTCATTACCAAGTTGATGTTTCTTACTTTTAGCGACTCTTAATCTGTGACATTTTATCGACACCAAATATAGTAAACTAGCGGAGTTCCCGGCGTTGCCAGGTATAGTTGGCGTAGATTTATCCGTACCCTATTTTTATTCCCGCCATGAAAAACATTTGTGCAAAGTTTCATAAAATTCACACCAACTTTTTTCGGAATTAAAGCAAACCTAGATTGACCCGCCCCCTGCCAAGAAACGGGTGGGTTGAAGATTATTTGCACGAACACTATTTTCATTCGTCCGAAAAGATTCATGTACATCAAGCTTCGTTAATTTGGTTAAGAAATTGCTTTACTACAATAAAGACCAACGCTATATTATGTTAGAAACTAACATTTGATTCAATTGCCAAGTGAATGGATATACGTTTTGCTCGAAACGTCAGATACTTTAGCTCCAAAGATTCAGCCTTTTATACAAACATCAAAAGTGAATCCGGAAATTTATTATCGTAAACAGAAGACTAATTAATGCTGATGGCCAAAGACATTGTCCAGAGATCGTGCTTAAAGAAAATCTCTCTTGTTTTTACGGTCAGCTATGGCGTTTAAAAATTTAATATCCCAAATTAAAGGAAAGATTATTCAAGTTTTGTTTAGTGCGCAAAATACTTATTATTGTGAAGTTATATTATTGCTTTCATTAAAGGCTATGGTCAGAGACATTTAGTTGTGTGTTTAGTGCGAAGTATGGAACATCTACTCCTTCCGTCTTTGGGATTTGTCATCATACGTTCAGAATTTCATTTAATGCTCCGGCGTTATTTAAAGTTGAAACATAAGACATGCCAAACAACTGAATTAAGATTCTAAGCTTTAAAAACGGTTAAAACCACATCGAAATCTGCTCCGTAGACCAATATATCCGGTTTCGTTTTATATATAAGAAGATTTACAGCAAAATTGTCAATAAAGACACGAAAACGAGAGCAGTGAATTTTATTACATCAGATAATAATCTTTTACTGAGATTTTAATTTCGTAAATAACAACCGAATTTTAATAACAATTCCAATTTAATATATTCATATTGATATTTCTTCCGTGTATACCTCTCTTTCTAAGGTGAAAGAAAACAAAAACAACAAAAAAAACAAAAACAAAAAAAAAAAAACAAAAAAAAAACAAAAACAAAAAAGAAACAAAGACAAAAAAGAAACAAAAAAAACAAAAACAAAATTCCTCACATACCGATCGTTAAAGGATCTGCTATTCCGCTTGTTGAGGACACCTGTTTCGTGTTTTCGGAAGAGACGTTTACTTGTCCGCAGTGAGACTTACGACCGTAAAGTTCTTATGTGTAAAAATAAACACTTGTTTAGTGCTTCGTGGAAGCGGTGGCGCCTGCTAACAACGTCCGACTTGGATCTCGCACCGTGACGCAGGGCAGCCAACATTCTCCCAGAGTTTGCCCTAAATCACCGCGACCCGCCTGCGTTATGGCCGCGCTAGCGCCATAAATCCCGGCCGTAACGCGGCTTTCTAATTATTTCTGGCTAATTTATTCGAATGTGTAACGCGCGACCATTATGTCTGGGGCCTGCGTCATAGGCGGGACATGTGACGGCAGCTGCGAACATCTAACGCCAGGACAGGCAGGTGGACGACAGAGAAAAGCGACAGAATGAAAACACTGTGTAACCACGTCAGTCCAGTGAAAGACATTCGATCTGCTTCGTTTATGTTCACATACGAAAGTACAGAAACAATCGTACTCTTTCTACATTCTTAAATTTGTATTGATGTTTATTATCGACATATTTTTCTTTTTGACAATATTTCTGCTGTTAAACAAATTCTCACTAGTTGTCATTGGTTTTGATAATTGAACGACCAGTCGAGGGACTTCTACTAGCAATTTTTTCTTTCAAATACTTTCTCTAAATAGCTCTGCTAGATATTGCTTAGTTTGCCTCCTATTTGATCAGTTTTTTCAGTAAAATTAAGTAACAATGATAAATTTGCTTTATTTTAAAGTCGTTAGTCTCTCAACTGTTTTACTGCAGTTATACATGTGATCCTATCTTGAGTTAATCGTTACGTCTTAACAAATCCTCTATAATCTATCTTATCAGTTATCTGTTCAGTATACCTGTGGTAAGCTTTCACCCCCCCCCCCTCTCTCTCTACAGTTGCTGACAAAATTCATTAAACCTGAATGTTCCAAATGTTAGAAAGTATTCAACCTCTTCTTTCTATGAGACTCTCCCATAGTTCTTTTTCTATTTTTTTAATTTAATTTTATTTATTTAACTTTTTTTTTGGGGGGGGGGGACTTTCATTTTCAAGCCCCTTTATTTCATACATAATCAACTGAATTTTAGACATCCTTCTACAGCACATCATTTCGAATGCTTCAGGCTTCCTTCTACCTGGTATTCCTAATGTCGCACATTCACTTCCATTTGGTGGACTGTTCTATTACTCACAATTTAAGAAACCTAACGTTTTTTTTTTTTTTTATAAACAGTTCTTTCGTTAGTATAAAATTCGCTTACAGGCTTCTGTCTACATTTGATGGTAACCTTTTCTTTTAGCGACCTACTTTCATACTATACTTTTTGTAAACAGTTCAAATGATTGACAAGCAGATTCACAGTTAAAGTAATCTCTCTAAAATACAACTAGAATTGTGTGCGATTTCTAACATTAGAATCCCAAGTCAAGAATAGTTAATTAATTGAACTTCAAGGTAAATGCAAATGAAAACCAAGTATTTTATGGCACTTTGTTTAATATCCGAGATATAGTGCATTATACATTACCGAAAATAATGCAGTCGCTGAAATAAAAATTCCCAGAAATACAACTGAAGGTGTAACATATAGTTACTGAATGCGCACTGGTACCGCTTGCGAGTCAGTGGCTAGACCTAAGATCAGAACTAGGTTAAGTGCAAGACATAAAAATGTATTGTTATTGGAACTATGTCAGTCCTGTGAGGGCGCGAGATTACGCTATCACACCACTTCTCGGGGAAGATGTATCCCGTACCACTTGTTGTCTACCTTTTATCTATCCACGTGTAGAATGATCCACAAGCTGAAAGGAAAAAATTGTCCAGTCCATTGTTACTATTTTACGTTACAATTGGGCGAAGAAATCAACAATGTTTATGGCCCATCATCATCTTATTCTACTAGACGGGGCAAATACACGCCGATTTTTCAATTCCAAAGATTTAATCTGTTAATTACAACAGGTTGCTGAGCGACAAAAGGATATTACCGAACGTCTCCTCTTCATTTACAGAGTCCGATGTGTGAGCAGCAACGCTCGAGTATTGTACTCGGGTGGACAAGGGATCAAATCATGATTTATATTTTCCATGGTTTCCAGAAATCGCTTCAGGTGACTGCAGGGATGGTTCCTTCAAATGGCCAAATTCCATCTCGTCCGTTGCCCCTGTCCAGTCTCGCCTCTAATGACCTCGACGTCGACGAGGCGGAGAGTCCGAATTAAAAAGAAAGTCTTCTTCAATTAACAACCGTCTTTCACTGTATCTCTAGTTCTCCTATGTTTCTTTTATTATCTTTCCAACTACTTTCATCTCTCTGTATTGTCTCCAATCAGAGTCTAATTCCATCTGCAACCAAAAGGAACACACTTATTTATTATATTCCTTCCCTAATTTCTATTTAAATATCATTTCTTCGTCCTCAATCGGTGCTTCAAATACCATCTATCAGACCCATATTTCTCAGCTATAATTACTCTTATATTACTCTTCAGGAAGTACATTTTTATTTACTGTACTTCATTTCACTCCCTCATGTTCTTGTTTAAATTCCAGAGGTACGATGAAATCCACGATCAGAACCATACGTCTCCGAGACTGGTGAAGCATATTTTAATAATCTGGTAGTTTGATGCAGTACTTTAGCCAGCCTCCATGAGCTGCAGTCCTAGGTTGGAAAGCATGAAACATGAAACCGCGTACGCAGTTACTTGGATTCCACACACAATGACGCAGAGCCAGCAGTTTATCGTGGGAGACGCGGTCCGTAAAGTTCTGGAACCTCCCAGAAAGACCGTCTCCAACTGACCAATTAGAACACTGCATGCACTGCGCGTGATGCGAGCCAGCCAATAGAAAAACAGTCACCCCACTATGGAGCGACAGTGCGGAGGCCAGTTCTGTATAGGCTCTAGTTGAAGTGTTTTTCTGAAGATCTCACAGTAATCACTAAACCCCGGATTTTTAGGATCTAAAAATCTAAATTTAGGTTTATTCGATTCACGTTTTAGACTTTTATACTTCTTTAAAATTCTAATTTACGAATTTACACATTTTTAAGGGAAATAAAGTTTAAAACACGCAGTATATATACTTCCATTTTGTTAAAAACGTTGTGACTTTATAACACAATGTCAAGTGCTCCTTTAAAACTTCCAACATCACATTGCTCGTTTACATTAAAACACGCAACATAAGCCACTATTGTGTTCAATACATTGTGGACTTTAAACCACTCGTTTAAAACTTCTAACATAACTCTGTCGTAGATACAACTGGGAAGGGTGACTGGCCGGATTGCCCACGTGACATTAACGTGAACTGGTGTCGAAGAAGGAAATGAAATTTTGATGTAGAAGAATAAAAGGACGTTTTTGAGAAGGAAGGGGAAAACGGAAGCGGCCGTGGTGTGTCAATTTTTTTTTTTTACTTATGGCTTTACGCCTCGTCGATGTCGAGGACATTAGAGGCGGGATGGTAATTGGGACAAGGAACTGGAACGAATTCGGCAATGGCCATTAGAAGAAAGCATCCCGGCATTCTCCTGGAGTAATTTGGGGAAACCATCGAAAACTCAAATCTGGATGCCCGGATGTGGATTCGAACCGGTGTCCTACCGAATGCGAGGCCAGAGCGTAAACCGCTCATCCACCATGTTCAGTTGCGTGTCAATAAGGTACTGTTTCTGAATTTGCCAGGAGGTGGAAAGTAAAATTACGGAAACCATTACAGAAAAGCAGACGGTGGAGTTCGAACCCATGGAGTCTCCCGACTCCAAATTCCTAGCCCACGGTTCGTGCTACTGTGCTAATCCGGTCGATAATTTGTTTTATCTATATCTATAAAACGAAAACCGGACATATTGGTCGTATAAAAACTTGGAAACTACGGGGCAGATTTCGATGGAGTTTTCACCGTTTTAAAGCTTAGAATCTTAATTCACTTGTCTGGCATGTCTTATGTTTCAACGTTAAATAATGTAGGAGCATTAAATGAAATTCTGAACGTATTCCACAGGATGAATCACTAGATGCCGCATATTCGGCACTAAACACACAACGCAATGTCTCCGACCATAGCCTTTAATTAAAGCAATAAGATAACTTATAGTAATAACTAGTTTGCACACTAAACAAAACTTTAGTATTCTTTATTTTAATTCGATATATTCAATTTTATAAGCCATAGCTTGAAGTATTCTTTCCTTTAATTCGGGATATTCAATTTTTAAACGACATAGATAGCCGTAAAAACAACAGATTTTCTTTAAGCAGATCTTTGGACAATATCTCTGGCCTTCAGCATTAGTCTTCTGTTTACGATAATATTATTCTAAATTCACTTTTGATATTTTATCTGCAGAGTTAAAGGATGTGGTGTTTCGAGCGACAATTATATACATTCATTTCGCAATTGAATCAAATGTGAGTTTTTAACATAATCTAGGTTTGTTCAGTAATGTAGTAATGAAATTTCTTAACCAAATTATCGAAGCTTGATATACATGAATCTTTTCGGACGAATGAAAATAGTATACGTGCAAATAAACTTCAGCCCACCAGTTTCTTGGTAGGGGGCGGGTGAATGTAAGTTTGCTATAATTCCGAAAAAGTTGGCGCGTATTTTATGAAACTTTGTACAAATGTTTTGCGGGAATAAAAATAGGGTACGGTTAAATCTACGCCAACTATACCGGGCAACGCCGGGAACTCCGTTAGTTTAAGTAATAAAATTACAATCGGACTGGGTCAGTACATCGAATTAGGTCCTTTTAGGTTCCTAAAACCGAATTAGGTCATTTCAGGTCATAAGATAGAAATTAGGTTCTTTTAGGTCCTATTAAATTTACGAATATTATTAGTTTAAACAAAAGACGAAAAAGAAAATTAAAATTTCGATAATATTGCGGTAGGAACAAAATAGGTTCAAATCTAAGAATCCGGGCCTTAGTAATCATGTCATTCCTTAGTCCAATGATTCAGGCAGTATTAGGAAATCCTTCACCACCTTACCCACCCTGTCGTATGCTCAAGAGCAAGGCTAGTACCAAACCTCCCATTATTTTACTCCGCTATTTGGCTATAGTAAGAAGGCAAAATTCGCTTCTGCACGTATTTACGCTGTGCCATTAATTTGTATCGTTAAACTTGTTATTTTGTAGAGATCAGGAATAAATGTCTGCCAGAGTCATCTCTGGAGTTCATTTAAATTCCCTCAACGTCGTTAGTTAGAGTGTTATTAAGTGTTTCCCCAGCCACCACTCGCAGACTCCAACTGAAAGAACCAAGAGTTGCCGGCAAGAGTGCGGGACGAATTCACGTGCAGTATATGGTAACACTATAGGGTAACAGGGTAAGTTCAAGGTAACCTTCGCTCTGCCTTACCACACAACACTAGGCTCACATTACATTCGCAAAGAATTCGTGAAAACTGGATCCACGGTATATCCCCGCACTGCGAGAAAGGCCTGTTGTGTACGGCGGGTAATTAAAACGGTCGCTGTGAGAGAATCGGGTCTCCAGGTATGCGCTGCACAGCAGAGGCGGAGCCCACTCGACGCGCAGAGAACGCGTTATTTACGGCCTTCGGTAACAGCTCCGGAACGAATGTTCACGCGAATTCGCCCGTATAAATCTTTGCACAAGGACCGCCCGGAATAAACAACGAGGCACTCCTATCTGCAGCTGTTACAGACGAGGAAGAGTACAATGGGCAGAAATTAATAATTGCTACCTCGCAGTTTTGTTTACTAGCTATTCAGAATCCCATTAATCATATCGTAATGACACAAATATTTATTACTAGCATTTGCCTAAAGCTTCACCTGCGTAGTCCTAGTGTGTCGACGAATGCATTTTTGAGCAGCGATATTAGCGGATGTTGTTGTTATATTGAAATGCATCCTGGACCAGAATAGCAGTTGACATTCTGTATTTCAGCTTTAGGTTCGACGAATTTAATTTCTAACAACAGATTAAGATTTTATCATAACTGCAATTTTACTGACGACATTACTGCGAATAGTATCACCAATTAAATAACTGAATTACTACTGGAAATTCTTCAGTCTCATATTTCATAAAGGCGTGTTCACAACGTACAGACTTAAAGTCACAAACGACGAATAGTGGCACGAAAAGTAATTTGCGTTAAATTTTTACGAATTTTGGTTAGATCTCTTTCTACATGGCATAGTGAAACGTTTTTTTATTTCAACGAACATGCAAAAAAAAAATTGTAATCAAATCTCAATTTTGATGTAACGATGCAAGGCAGAAACATATATTACGATTTTATCTGTGTTGTGTGATATAACATAACGGAAAGAAAAAGTAACGTTTTCGTTAAGTAGTGCCCGCAAAATGTTCGTGACTTTCGCAGGAAATTATCGGAGCATGTTATATGTGACATCTGAAACCTTCAAACAGTGGAAAGTCCATCTATGAGCCTCATACAACGAACAGTATCTCAAAAAAAGTACGTTAATTTTTTAAATTCTTTAGATGCACAATTCTTAATTTCGTGAAGGGATGTTCATAATTAGCAGGCGTTTCGTAGGGTCACAAACTTCTATTGTACGTAATGTCATCAAAACGTAGTGCCAAAAATAATTTTTGTTATGTTGTTATAAATTTTTAGTGTAATTAGACTGTACCTTAGATGTATGTAATTTCTGGTCGCGATTGTATTAAGAATTGTAATAGGCAGGTAGCACAGTGGTCACGTGTGACTAGGAAATTCTTCAGTGGACGCGTGTTTCAAAAGATGAGTTTTCTCTTTGCCCGTGATAGGGTAGCCCCGAATTACAGCACCGAGCTGAAAAGGTGCGGACGCTATCTATAAGGGCAGAGGCGCTAAATATTTCACGAGGTTTCTGGCGAATCCACGTCGGTCAAATATAGCAGGTATCTCGCGGTCAGGAAGCGCTTTATAGCTCATTTGGCGAAAAGACCTTTCCGGCCATATCTCTCCGTGGGCCTGTGCCACGCTATGTTCTTGGAAGTGGAGGCCTATTGGCTTTGCAGAAGTAAATCAGGAGTGGGGACCAGTCACCGAATTATTGAACTGTTCTGTTTGTTCGTCCAATGAGCGTGAAAGTTGATTTGTATAGATGTCTTGGTTGACGCGGATGAAAGGCTGAGACCTTCCTGTGAGGGGGACGTAGGTTTTCTGCAACCTGCGCGCATGGAAGATGTGGAAAAGGTTTTGCTAATGCTAAAGAGAGCCGTCGTGACAGTACTTTGATATTATCATTAACAAAAATTGGTTATTTATCTCTGTACTTCTGCAGTATCACGGAAAAAAAATAATGTCATATTAATATAAGATTTTTATAAATCACTGATCACATGTCACTGTCAGAAATCTATACTACTACGAAACAATGTAGCACAGCTACAGGGTGTCCAGAAAAGGACTCCCTGATTTCAAAATTAAATATCTCGAAAACAAAGATCGATAGAGGAATGCAGTAAACGGTAGGTTTATCGTGACAGCTGTAAGAAGTGTATACAGCAGTTTGAAACAATAGTTACAAAAGCTTCTAACAGATGGCGCTGTAATCGCCATACGTAATGCCTAAATAGTGATCCGAAGCTCAGGGCGATCAGTTCCACCATTGAAACGTGCCAATGGTGAACATTTTGAAAACATTGTGATGTGATTGTTTGCAAAGATTGTTTTCATACGATTATTTCACTTATGTATTCTGATATGAGCGTACAGCGCCATCTATTAGCAGCTTTTGTAACTATTATTTCACACTGCTGTATACACTTCTTACAGCTGTCACAATAAACATACCGTTTACTGCATTCCTCTATCTATCTTTGTTTTCGAGATATTTAATTTTGAAATCAGGGAGTCCTTTACTGGACACAATGTATGTTCCGATTTTTCTCATTTCTACGAGCCGACAGACGTTGTCGATACACAAGATTGGTGCCTGCAGCACCGTTATGTCAGAGGGGTTGCCGCACCATAAGGCGCTCTTTACGATACTTGTAGATGTCATTTAACGGCGTGAATTCCGGTCGGGCAGAAAGTTAAAAAACATTCTTGTAGATATTTAAAGTCAGAATTATGTTCACGATAGATGGGGTGGATCTAATAAATAGATTCACTGTTGATATTATTACGGCTTTTTGGAAGGTTTCAGCATGAAGGAACAGCTGATGTCTTAGCGAGATCGACGACATGGCCATTATAGCGCCTTTCCAATTGAAACTTAACACAGTCAACAGCCTTCAGACAGTTAGAAACAATGTAGCACAACTATGTTCCGATTTTTCTCATTTCTACAAGCCGACAGACATTGTCAATACCCATGATTCACCAGTGAAGGCAAGAAAATACTTTTTATCAAATTCTTTAGGCATCAGTTACTTGCGATTACAAATACAAAATTGGCCACCAAAGCAAGTTTCTAAAATAAATCGGTCTTTATATTATGTTGTGAGCTCTCAAACTACTGTGCTTTGAGGTGAAATCATTAATAATTTACTCCCATTAAGTTATCTCAGTAATATCACAACACTGCGTCTGAAACAACAGAAACTTTGATTGATGTTTTGTTTCTATCCTTACTTTTTTTTTTAATTTAAGAGCCGAAACCTATAAAAATTGTCAAAATTTCGAATAAGATGAAATTGTATAGAGGAGTAAGTTGTACGGTGCTAAGTATGAAGATTGTTTGGGGAAAGAGAGGAAGGAGTAAAAAGATATAAACAATCATCTGAGAAACAACATTGTGGATCAATTACAATATTTCTCGCCTGCGGGCGAAAGCGATTCTTGCACTAATATTCCAACTGCATCATAAAGTGGGGTAGAGTAAGTGAATCATGCCGACGTTTCAGAAGGAGTAAGGCGGTGATATAGACTGGCGTGTTGAGGAAAACAACATACCATGAACGTTGTTAGCTGTGCAAAAAGGGTACGAGGTTGTATATATTTTACAAGTACTTTGTTTATCTGCGCAGCTAAAGTACACTTTTCATTTTCGCATTTTTAGTACTTGGCTAACATTGTTCGTTAGGTCACCTCCAAAACACTCACCGCATCCAAGAATTGAAGAGAACGTGGGAGTAAACACTGCCATTTAAAACTCAGATAATGAAGGACGCCCCACCCTACATAGAATGAAGACAAATCCATTCTTTCTCGTCATGTGTGAATAAAACTTAATGGAATTCGCCTATGTCAAGAGAAAAGTGGCAAGATCGAAAGTAACCACCGAGAAGAACGGCTGACAGATGCGCTCAGTATGACCACTGTGTGCTTAGAATTTATGAACGGGAACATTAACACCAGACTCGGACTAGCTGACAAAACTGGACATCTGAAATTAATTATTTGTCTTAGCATACCGTATGCGATACATTTCATGCTTCGGAAGCTACATGAACTCATCTGTTTTTCTAGTTTGAAGTTAACGGGAAATGGTTCCTGATATGATTTTACAACAGCAAAGCAGCGATGTAAAATGAGCACAAAGCACTTCCTTGACATTTTAAGCATAGGTATGTAGTGGAACTATTTATGATAGCCTCTACCATTTGTTTTAAATGTAGAAAGCTTGCACAAGTTGCTATAATGTATTAAAAATTTATATGTTACGGAATTGGTTTTTTTAAATAAAGTGATGAGCCAATTTCATAAGGGGTAGAATAGAAAAATGAGACAGGTAATCATATTATTGACAATCGTCTACGTGCATGCCTGCGCGTGTTAAAGCGCCAACACACCGTATCGGGAAGCTCCAAAGGGCCCAGGTCCAGAGGCCGGAATCCGCCTATCAGCTGTCTGCATGCTCGTTTCAGGCCGTTTACCGTAATCACCTAGGCAAATATTAGGACGGTCCCAAACTTCCACCTCATGCACCACACAGTTCACAAACAAAAACTACACTTGTCACACACAACATAAACTACACTTTTCGCAGACACTTGGCTCTCCGCATCAAAATGTAATGATCTTAAAAAAGCTTCAAATTCATAGGAGTTAGAGACATTTCAATAAATCTAAACAAGCTACATCATTCGTGCCTACGAAAATGATTAGAATCACGGAATTTGACGTTTGACTAAATTTGAAGAAAACATTTAAATAAAATTACACACCATAGTGTTAGATGTTTCGTGGTTTAATTAATTATGATAAATAACTAGTCCACGATACACTTCAATTTAAACTTGTTTTTATTTTCATAAGCAAGACCTCAAAGATACTGGTTACATACAAAAATAAAACTCCAACGATGACATTCAACAGTTCTTCCAAAGACAATACTACCAACAAAGTCCTTGGCCGACGTAAATTGTATCTGAAAACTACTCTAACTGTAAAACTGTCTCTGTCTCAGATGGTCGCTTTATATAGGCTCCATTGAAATTTCTAGAACACTACAAAGGTTTCCGACAGATATTTCTCGAACATTAACAATACTTAAACAATTAAAGCACGTTAAAAACAATCAGAATTAATAGACAAACATTTACAATCATTACAAAATGGTCAGAAATGGAAATTAAGGATATTTAAACACAAAATTATCCACATAAATCATTTTAAACTGTAGCAAATAGTCCTTAAGACATTTTAACTTGAATTAATACTTGGAATTACAAACATTTAAACAATTCTCTTGTACAATTCTGTCCTTAAACATATTAAATGGCGTCTAAATAATTTCCTTTCATAACATAAAGTCTATATATATTGATTTACAGTAAATTGCAAAACAAACATACAAGATCATATTTAACCAAACTCTAGCTTACTACAAATGCTTCATAAAATACAATTCCACTTAAACTTTAGGTTTGATGGATGTTACAATAGGTTTCTGTGGTTGATAGTATACACAATGGCTATTCCAGGAATCACTTGAAGACGTTTAGTTAACAAAGTATTACCAAATATTTCTTTAAGATCAAAATACAAAATGTGGCTCGCTCTTAAGAGAGTTAATCCCCCGCTTATTACAAAACGTTGACCAACACAACGAGCAGCTAAAATAAATAATCCCTTTAGGTCTTAATGAAATGGTCATCCATCGATTTTTGTTACGACTTAAATCACCCACTATCCTTATATTTTATGTTTCATCCAAACACGGTCATCTTCACGTGCTTCATAGGGTCAAGGCGAAGTCCGTTCAAAGGTGAAAATAGATTTAAGGGTCTACAAAAAAATCCAGATGTGACCAGATTCGAATCGATGACCTGTCACACCCCAGTCAGACACCTCAACCAACTACTCAACAAACAGCTAAGGGACCGTGCACAAACTACGTGGCTCGGTCCATGGAGGGGAGGGGGGGGAGGGAGGGGGGGTTGGCTGAAAGGCTACGCTAGGCTACAAGGGGGGGGGGTTCCGAACCAGGCCACGCAGTTTTCCTTTCATAACATTTTTCACGATTAAAATGAGAAATAGAACTCACAACAGCATGTGAACATGTATTTCCCTCAGTTAATTGTCTCCGTATGTAATTTACAGTAGTCTGACAAGAGAACACAGTATAAAATGTCTTCTGGAATCAAAAAGGAAAAAAAGCTACTTGTAACGTGGGGAGGGGGGGGGGAGGTAGGTCGAGGCAATAGCCACGTAGGGCTACGTGGGGGAAGGGGAGGTTCACAGGAGGCCAAAATGGAGCTACGTGGTTTATGCACGCTCCCTAATCTGTAAAAATCGACAAATTTTATTAGCTATTCAGTTTTGCCTTTGAGCTGGTCGTGTGTTGCATTTAAGTGATCTGTTATTGAGAAGCATTTGATTTCTAATCACGTTGGCCTTTCAGAACTTTCCATGCGCAAACACAGTACCTTTTTTTTTTCTTTTTTTTTTTTACCAATGTGAACAATAGAATCGTCAAAAAAATCTCATTACGAAGCTTCTCGATGGATCACATGAAAAAACGTTTCAGAACGTTACCTCTAAAGATGAATAACAGTAGAAGGATCCCAAATACTTATAACTAATTATAAAGAATTTCATCAGATTGGAGAAACAAATGAGGACGATTACAATGATTGTAACTGGTATATAGATTACTGTTGCAAGAAAATGTCATTATTTCGTAACATTATATTCTATATTCTTGACATTCGTTCTGATGCTTGGCAGGATATTTCATCTGTCAAAAAATGTATGCCTGAATCCTGAACGTCAAGATTTCTCATTCAAACTTCCTTGATTCATCCTTGGTATAGATTTTTTTTTGTAATTATGTTGTTGTTTCAGTTGTGTACTAGTCAAATAAATTAATACAACAGAATTATGGTAAGAGGATATGAACCTCGTGTTAGCCGTATTCTGTGACAGATGTTTGTGTAACTTGACAAACCTTACCGCTTCCAGTTTTCAGAAGAATGCTTTACGTAATTGGTAAAATTGTCTCACATTTCAACTCTTAAACAGCACGTCGATATTGTAAACTACTAAGACAAAACGCAAACCATCCATCAGTTGCTGTAGTCTGGAATCGAATGAATTTATTCACCCGTTTAGGTACCCGCATTTGCAACGAGTACATTCTGCTGTAAAGTAAATACGATTGACTGGATTAATTTCCCGGCTGCGCCATTAAATGCGCGACCAGAGAGACACTTGTTAAACAAATTCATTTTACGGCACTACAGTAAACAACATTTCGAGTATTTGCTGGTCATGAGGCCAATGAATGCCAACAAGTGGCTTTTCCTATTAAATGGCCAAATTAAATAGCTAACGTAGCCCGTATGGCGGTGTGCCTCAATGCAGCTATTTTCGCATCACTAACTAATAAAGCACGACAAATTTTCCCGTCTAATTAACATAGACCCCGTTCAGATACAACCACAGGACGAATTTCCTCACAAATCGGCTTAACGAAACTGCCTTTTATAATTACTACAGTTTTTAAGTTATGAAGAGCATTGTTTTGTACATCTCAAGTTTGCTGTAGGATTGATATAAGCTACAAAACTTTAAACAAACTTACTTGGTGAATATTCTGGAGCAAAAGAATCTAGACAAATGGCCTCTAAAAATGAAGCACAAACCAGAAATTAATTAGTTTTGACTAAACAAATACACAAATTTAGTTTCCTTGTAAGCATGCAGGAGAAGCAGACAGTAGCAAACACACTTCAAAAACTGTAATTTGGACTCTTAAGCACTTCAAGTATTTAGTTATATAGTATGTATGACGATTTACTAAATGTCTACTAACGAAAGACCACAGTAACACTAAAATTCCCTGTGTTCGAGTGATGATTCCAACTGCCGCCTAGTAGTTTATTTCGGCACCAGCTATCCCATCTCATTACGACAAGTCTCTAAATTTTGTACCTTCATAAGATGTTTATAGCGATGCGAAATAGGATTTTTAAATTTTACTTTTTATAAAAAACAAAACAAAATGGGATGAAGGTAATGTAGCATACTGTGGGATTTCTGTTCGATGTTGTGTCAGCTATGATAGAATTACGGTAAATTGGTAAAAGATGTTTCCACTAACAGAAATCCATGTTTCAATGGCAGTTGTAATTTATTAGATACGAAGATGAGTAGCATGGGGCAATTTACGATTTTTATATTCTTGTGCAGTAACTTCAAACAGAAGATACGGTAGAGAGAAGGAAATGATTATTGCACTCAAATTCGATTGATAATGTAAATAGCAGTATTCACTATCATGAATTGTTAAATACATTAAAAAGCAATGCGAGTGAAGAAAAATGTAATTATCATTACGGACACTTGTTTGAGATTATTATGACTTGCACTATCTATTTCCACTGATAGATTCACTGCAAGATTAATCGTAGTAACGAAATTAATAGACTAACAGCAGGTACTAGAGAAAGGTTAAGATAGAGATCGTTGTGATTTTTTACAAAGAAATAATGGTAAATTAAATACCTAAGTACACTTCAAAGACTTAACTGTTTTTTTTTTTTTTTTTTTTTTTTTTTTACTTGGGCTTCACGCCTCGTCGACAGCGCGGTCATTAGAGGCGGGATGGGATTGGGGCAAGGAACGGGAAGGAATTTGGCCACGGCCTTTTTAAAGGTAGGATCCCGGCATTCGCCTGGAGTGATTTGGGGAAACCATGGAAAACCCAAATCTGGATGGCAGGACGGGGATTCGAACCCGCGTCCTCCCGAATGCGAGGCCAGAACGTTAACCGTTCACCCACCACGCTCGGTTGTTAACTGTTAACTTGGAAGAAAAACGTAGGGAAATTAGTAAAAGGACAAAAAAACTACTATTACTTGAATAAAAACCTAATTATTTCGCGAGCAATAGAATCAAATAGATATAAAGACAACATGAGGTTGCTTCCTATCACCGAGCGTGGTGGTGTAACGGATAGCGTTCTGGCCTCGCATTCGGGAGGACGGCGGTTCGAATCCCCGTCCGGGCATCCAGATTTGGGTTTTCCATGGTTTCCCAAAATCACTCCAGGTGAATGCCGGGATGCTTCCTTCAAAAGGCCATGGCCGAATTCCTTCCCATTCCTTGCCCCCATCCTTTCCCATCTCTAAAGACCACGTTGTTAAAAAGGGACGTTAAACTGTTACAAAAAAAAAAAAAAAAAAAAAAAAAAAAAAAAAAAAAAAAAAAATGCTTCCTATCGATTGGAGGTGGTGGTCATTATGCAAACTTAACCTTCTTTGCCAGTGCATACACTGAGAAATTAGATGACAATAGACAAAAGAATAGTTGATCTATCATTTACTATTTTTTTTAAACTTGCTTTCTCCAGTTTTTTGCGTTTCTTTCATTCCCTCAGTCCTTAACCGCTTCTGATGATCTTTACGATAGTGAGGTTTAAGGCTGTAAGGAAAAACAAGGAGATGAAGAAAAGCGTTCTTTGATCTTTTTCCGGTACCCCTTTCATCAATGTGACGCTCGTAGCATAAAAAATAACACATCCCTCCCTTGCTGAAATACAATCACTGGCATTGCTTGTTTGTTCCTTTTCACACAAACAAAGAAATATATCTAAACCGAAATACAATATCTTATATTTTGTACACAGAGGTAAATTGTCTTTGTTCCACAGAGGGTTGCATCCACGCAGATTCTTCCTTTGATGTCATGGCGTGAGATAGCTGTCGGCCTCCTCCGGTATCTTCGCCTCGCTACCTCCGCCCCAATACAACTCACGTCGCCACTAGAATGCAGATTCTGTTACGTTCTGCTGAAACGTGATCCGTTCAGACAGGAGACACTTTTCCGTTCCGGGAAATGTCTGTACTGGAATAAGGAAATTGCGGAAATAGCCCATTCGTGCAAACAGCTTTCAGTTCCCTCAGTCCTACAAAGTATTTGTAGGTGGAGCATAAACGAAACATCATTCGAATATTCTGCACAAGTACAATATCATTCACTTTAAAGAAGTTCATAAGGATGAATTTCAGTCACAGAGCTGAGGAAAATGACAATACGTCACATAACGAGCTGGCAAAAACATATAGGGAGACATGGTTTATTTATTTATAACTACTATAACGGCTAGAATAAACATAAAATATTGATAACCGCAAATTTCCAAATTCTAAATCACCAAACAGAAAAATCACTCATAGTTTACAAATTCATAATGTCTGATCTGAAAATTTACTTCAGAAAGAATATTTAAGTAATTTTTAGAATACAGTTTGTATTTTAACACTTATTTTGACGAGACTTCATGAAATAGGTGCCCCCCGAAAGATTCCAGGTACTATAAGAAATATACAAATCATACGAATGTTTGTTGTACAGTAGTCTCCAACATTTCTTATCAGACTGATTTGTCATACATACTAGTATACCTCGCGAGTTTATATTTTATTTTGTTGATCAGCAAGCAGTTTATAATAATATTTCTTTCACATTTAATAACTTGTCACATTAGTGCCGTACAGTGTAGATCAGATTTTTTCTGTTTTGGTTTTCTAGCTATCAAAATGCATTTCATAGAATTTCTTAACTACCACGAATTGTTTCACTTGATATTTCAACTATCTTACTTCTTGTTCGTGGCCTTTAGGCTTTATGCTCTTGTGCCGAAAACATTAAGCTCTAGGTCCTCATTCGACCCAAAAAATTTTCAGACATATGCAATCCGTATCGTTGAGACAGTTGAATTGAAATCTAAATATTTCATCCTCTTCCTTCTCATACACCATTCTCTTGCCACGTAAATACTTCTTTGGGAAAGTGAACCACTTTTCCGATACGCACACTTCAGACAAAAACGTTGTAAGCAGTTTCGCAAACGAGTTGTTACTCTCTTCGCTACATGTTGGAGACTCGTTACGGGCTGAGGCTTTTAATTGCTGATCTTGCTTATAGCTGGTTAGCAAATAACGAGTAATCGCAACTCCTCAAGTCAAACAATTAGAAATACCAAAGCGTCTAGATTTTTCAAGAATGAAGGAAAAGAGCATTCAATTTTTTTCAAACATTATATATATATATATATATATATATATATATATATATATATATATATATATATATATATATATATATTACTTGTGGCTTTACGCATCGTCGACGTCGAGGTCATTAGAAGCGGGATGGGATTGGGGACAAGGAACGGGAAGGAATTCTGTCACGGTATTTTTGAAGGAAACATCCCGGCATTCGCCTGGAGTGATTTGGGAATAACATGGCAAACCCAAATATGGATGCCCGGACGGGGATTCAAACCGGCGTCCTACCGAATGCAAGGTCAGAGCATTAACCAGCGATATATTGACAGAGCGTGATCAAATGGTGTATTAATAATGCTGAGCTTTGAAAGACTGAACCAAACGACAATTCACTTCTAAAATATTGTTGTGGTTAAGGTACAACATTGAAGAAGAGGATAAGGTCGGAGAATGGACAGCAATTTACAGTGGATGCTGAATTTAATAGGAAACCATTTTGAAGTAAATAAACTGGCTGTTGTGTGTCATCTCAATGACACATGAAAACAATACGAGTAATCAATTAATTTATTGTGAAAAATATAACAAGTAACTTTTATGGAATAATTTGGCGAAATATTGGATGCAATGAGTATAAAACCGTGAAATTTTAGGAATGTTTTCTTATCGTAACTATTCCAACAATTCTGATAAAGCAAATGAGATTTTCTTAAAATTATGATTTTTTTTTATTTTTTTTATTTTTTTTATTTTTTTTTTAAAATCAACTGGTATATTCAGCAAAACTTACTTCATACGTTCCAACTGATGTCACAGCTATATAAATTCTTCACAGGAAATTAACAAAGTTAAATTGTTGTTTAAACACTACGATACACCTGAAGATGACGACGGAGAATACAGTCGTTGAAATATTGCGTTTAAACAACAATTTATTACGGATAGTTTCCCGTGAAGATTGTATTAATGTACAACACCGTAAAAAAAAAAAAAACATTGTTCATTTATGTCGTTACGAATATTAACTTCTTCTGTAAATGTACGATAACTCCCACCAGAAGTTATTTGCAACATGTATTGGCAGGACTATGATCATTATCTGTACCCGAAAATTATCGGGGTGAAAATCTCCACTGAAACTATTCTGTTTGATCAATTAGCAGCTGGTAAACAAGGTTTTACCCAACAACTGAAGGAATTCTGTGGGAGAGTATAAATTGTTTTAGAACAACGTAACTTTTGAAAGTAAGGTCTGTATTGGTTTCAACAATACTCCTGTTACATTTGAATTTAAAAAAATAGAGTTAAAAATTATACCAGCAACATAACTTAGCGATAAAAAAATGTATTAGTAGCTAAAACACAAATAATATGCTAATTACTGGTTTGAAAAGTCGTTATTGAGTTCTGTAGATGGACTCCCATTCCAATGCCCTGTTATAAACCCGTCACTATAACCTCTGCGACGAGTGGATATTATTACCAACGTTACTGAAATATTAATTCAGGAAAAAATGTCGAGGTCGATTTTTTTGAGTGTTGCTTCTTACCGCTTCTCGTCAGTATTACCCATCGGATCTATAAAACGTCCCTAAAGTTTGAAATCTAACTAGTGACCCTAAAGCCTTGTGGTCCCCTTGTCAGTATAAATTGGATCTGAATTCACTTGAAACTCCGGTCGAAATATAAGCATCCTGTCTTTATGTAACCTCTGTAAATAAAAGTAACTAAAAACTCAAACCATCTTGAGACGGTATTAGAGGTCTAGGTTCTGAACAGCGGAAGTACACGTAGTTATGTGACAGGGATAAAAGGATAAAATAGTGCAGTCGTTGGTGGAAAAAGTAAATTACGTGAAGTCGATAGACAAATATGGGAAGTACGTGCAACGAAGAAACTTGCGTAATTTAAAAGTTCGCTCTATAATTTCTAAATTAGCTTGGTAAGGCTTTTTTTTTTTTAACTGCTTTACGTCTCTCAACAGCGAGGTCTTTAGAGACGGGAAAGGATGGGGGGGCAGGGATGGGGGAAAGGAATGGGAAGGAATTCGGCCATGGCCTTTTGAAGGAATCATCCCGGCATTTGCCTGGAGTGATTTGGGAAACCATGGAAAACCCAAATCTGGATGC
The DNA here is from genome assembly GCA_031002005.1 of Vandiemenella viatica. Lineage (NCBI taxonomy): Eukaryota > Metazoa > Arthropoda > Insecta > Orthoptera > Morabidae > Vandiemenella > Vandiemenella viatica. The sequence goes on along the minus strand of JARYHS010011408.1, from coordinate 273,190,374 downwards.
CCGGACGGGGATTCGAACCGCCGTCCTCCCGAATGCGAGGCGAGAACGCTAACCGTTACACCGCCACGCTCGGTTTGGTAAGGCAATTGTTGAAGTGAATAGAGTAACACAGCTACCATTATCGGACATTGCAGTGGGAAAGCCATACAGGAAGGCTCGGGAAGTACATGTCTCTCTGCCGGCCTCGGTAGCGTAGGGGCTAGAGTGCTAGCTCCGCGTGCCGAAGGCCGCCGGTTCGAATCCGGCCACGGGCATCGATGTTTAAGTGTTGTGTGTGTCTGTGTGAATGTTCTGTCCGTCCTGTGGCGTCCATACAATGGATAAATACAATGTACTTGATGACGACATATATACGCTGAAAGCTACAAAAAATTACATTGAGCTGGCTGTATGGCCTCCGTTGCCAAATGCCATAAAAAAAAGTACATGTCTCCGTAAACAGCTGAGTCATTCAAAAAATTCAACCTCTTGAATAACATTCTTAATCCCATCAATAAAATAGGTAGGCGTGAGAAAACGCGAACTCTGGTCGCAATGTGCGAGTTGCGATTCAGTCTAGGCATAGCAGTTCTAGAATAGCCAATTTCCCATTATTATTGTTATTACTACTATTATTAGCTGGTCCGTGGCTAGTATCTAAGGGGTCCGTGGTTGAAACTGGTCGGGAAAGGCTGATCTATAGGGTTACTGATCAGCGTGCTCACTTGTTCAGCGTGGGATAAGCATTGGAAACCCCGCATGTCTGACATTGGATTAGTTGGAGAAGCTTGGGAAAACCAGGTTGAACTGGCTATAAAAGATGGTTCTACGATGAATAATAAATCATTACTGCTGAGATTATTATCGCGAAGAGTCAGCTTGCAACACGAGAGACAGGAATCTCTGCCTAAAGTAAGAGTAAGGCAGGAAATTTACAGTTGTGATACATTTCAGTTATTCAGTTACTACAGGCAGCACAGTAGGCCTGTACTGTGCAGAATTCTGGAATTCAGGCCGATCAGGGGTCCAAGAGGGCATTGACTGATTCGCGACATCGTCATCACTTGGCGCCCACGAACTTCATGCATCCCATGAAGACGGATACAGTGCTCCAGTATTCTAAAACAACCTTTAATTGTGACGTTTTTGGGTATCACGTCACAATTTGGTTTTCATAAATTCAAATTAATAGTTTCTAATGAATTTGAATATACTGCCTTAATACATAAGATTGATTGTATGTTTAGAGGGCCAAGCAAATGAAACTCGACGACCCTTTTTTTTTTTTTTTTTTTTTTTTAGCGCTATACCAAATAACTAAAAATTATTAATGACAGAGCTACTTGTTAAATTGAAGTAAGTATACTGATCATCCAGAACATTATTACTACCTACCTACTATCGATATAAACCCATCCAGGCGACAGCAGCGTCACCTAACGAGGAATGACTGCTGGTCATACACACGCACGGTGCATGTAGTAACAGTGAGCGTGTTTAGACTGGGGAAGGCGCGCGATCTATCTGAGTCTGAGCGAGGTCAGAGTGTGATGGCTCGAAAGCCTGGCACGAGCATTTCGGAAACTGCACGACTTGTCGGGTGTTCGACGAGTGATATGGTGAGTGTCTTCAACAAGTGGCGAAACCAAGGTGAAACCAAGCCCAAACGTCGAGGAGTTTGGCGGTCACCCGTCATTACAGATGTCGGACGCCGTAATCTGGGCAAACTGGTAAAACAGAACAGGCGGCGAACTGTGTCGGAACTAATATCAGACGTTAATGCTGGGCCGAGTACAAGTGTGTCTGAACACACAGTGAAACGAAAATTCCTAACGATGGGCCTCCGCAGCCGATGACCCATTCATGTGCTAATGTTAACATCACGACTTCGGCAACTACGACTGAAATGTGCACGTGACCATCGTCATTGGATGTTGGTGCATTGGGAGAACGTTGCATGGTCTGATGAATCTCGAAACCTTCTTCATCATGGGAAGGTGCGAATCCGTCGTTTTCCAGGGGAACAGCGTATTGACACCCGTTCTGTGGGAAGGAGACAAGCTGGCGACGGTTCAATTATGCTCTGGGGAACATTCAAGTGGGCATCCATGGGTACAGTGGAACGGCCAATAGGTATCGTAAACTGGTTGCAGAGCACGTACACCCCTTCATGACGACCATTTTTCCCAATGGTAGTAGCATTTTTCAACAAGATAATGCGCCATGTCGCAAGGCCAACAGTGTGATGGAGTAGTTCGAGGAACACAGTGACGAGTTGCAATTGTGCTGGACCCCAAACTCGCTAGATCTGAACCCGAGCAAGCACATCTGGAATGTGATTGAACATGGCATCAGAGTTCATCGCCCCCCCCCCTCCCCAGAATTTACGGGAATTAGGTGACTTGTGTGTGCAGATGTGGTGCCAACTCCCTCCAGCGACCTACCAAGGCATGATTGCTTCCATGCCAAGACGCGTCGCCGCTGTTATCCGTGCCAAAGGATATTAGGTAGGCAGTCATTATGTCCTGGATGATCAGTGTATGATAGATGCACTAACAGGAAGTGTTATATTACAGTATTATTACAACGAAGATTAGTTGATGATTTGCCGATGATAATGGGAATTACAAATAGATGTAGCACTTGTACGGATACAATAGTGTGTCACTAAAGCTATAACTAGAAATTTGCTTCGGAATGGGCTCAATGTTGGTATATGCTTCTGTCTGTGCGCGGAGCTCACCAGAAATAAAAGGCACAAAGTCGCCCGAAATCGGCTCGGCGCGGCGGTGACGTAACATTGTTTGGCGCAACGGAAATAGTCGCGGGCGTGGACGAGCGCCAGGCGACGGCTGTGAGGTCACCAGTCGCTACGTCATCACTCGACCGGAGTCTCGCCCCTGTGCAGGTCGATCACGATCCTGACTGGGCTGTACGCACCAAACTACAAACGCCCAGAGTACGCAGATTATTCGACTTGATATGGCATTTCAATGCTATTACCTGATAGACTCCTGTTCTCATAAAATAAACGCATTGGAGACTCCATTACACTTGCAAACTTCTATTTCCAAATATTATGGCTTTACGCCTCGTCGACGTCGAGGTAATTAGAGGCGGAATAGGACTGGGGGACAATGAACGGGAAGGAATTTGGCCATGACCTTTTGATAGAAGCATCTCGGCATTCGCTTGGAGTGATGTGGGGAAACCATGTAGAACCCAAATCTGGATGCTCGGACCAACGTCCTCCCTAATGCGAGGCCAGAGCGTTAACCGCTCCTGCACCATGCTCGGTCTGTTTCCAACAATCGAATTTAATTTTTTCGGGAGGTGTGTGCGTTTGTATGAGCGTGTTTATGTGTTTGTGCGTTTGAGGTGTTTGCGTGTTATTGTGTAAGGGGGAGGTGGTAATTATACGTGGGTTCATACCCCCTTCCGACCAACAATATTTCGGTTTTTCATTGTTTTCGGAAATCACTCTTTACAAATATCGCCTAAGTTTTATTCAAACAGTCATGGCCGAATTCTTTCCCGTTCATTTTCCGCATCGTAACATGATCCCGCTTTCACATAGATTTAAAAACCAAAAACGAATAATATAGTAATATTAACACTGAAATATTACAAATTAAGTAAGAATTGTAGCTGATCTAAGCTATAAATGGATCTCATGAACTAATTTCATTTCATAGCACGTTCCGATGAATAGGTAATGTTTCCGTGTCACTGGAATAAACTGGGGAATGATAAACTTTTTTTTTCTACTTATGGCTTTACATTTCGTCGGCGCAGAGGCGGGAAAAAACTGGAGACAAGGAACGGGAAGGAATTCAGTCATGACTGTTTGAAGGAAGCATCCCTGCATTCGCCTGAAGTGATTTGGAGAAACCATGCAAAACCCAACTCTGGATGCCCTGACGGGGATTCGAACCAGCGTCCTGCCGAATGCGAGGCCTTAGCGTTAACCACTCGCCCACCACGCTCGGGGTGACATACCTAGAAATCGAATTTAATCCTTACTAATGTCACATCAACTACTGAAAACTGCTTAGACGAGCCGTAAAATTTAGTTTCTTGGAACAACGTGGAGAAGCCGGCATCGTTGCGGTTGCGGTTGGCTGGCTGGTCTGCCCCCGCTGCAGGTTCGCAGCTGCAGTGAGCCACACCAGGGTGACAGTGCGGCTGGTGCAGTATCCACGTTCAGTTCTGTTACCGCAACGTTCGCTTTATTCCCAGCAGCTGCAAGACAGGAATGGCGCATATAGCCCAGCGTCTTTTCTGAACCATCACAACAGCTGCAAGATAACGAGTTTCGTATACTGTCCAAATTAACGTCACAACAGATTCGAATTATCAAAATGGGAGCTACAGATATACAGAAAACAATTTTCTGAAGTATTTGTATTTATCGTAATCAGATATTTTCGGATTATAATAATAGTAAAATTTTCAATATGATAGCTATGATACATGAATGCAGAAACAATATTGCTTCATGTAGATCTATGTAGATCTACACCAGATTGTGTGTGTGTGTATTTTTTTTTTTTTTTTTGGTAGGTCAGTTTGAACTTAGCGTATAATTACAAACCACCCAAGCAATGGCCGTGGTAACTCTACGAAGCTCTAGTAATCAAGAAATCAAGTCCACGTCTTTTGGAAATCCAAAAACCACTGGTAGAAATTACTATTTTTTTCATATGTCTTTAAACCTCACTGACGTAGAGATCTTGAAGTGCGAAAATAGACTGAGGCAAGGAACGGCAAGGAATTCGGTGATGGTCATCTGAAGGAGCCATTTTTACCCGTAGTGATTTCGGGAATCCATGGAAAATCGAAATCCGGATGGCCGGACGGAGATTCGAACCGCGTCCTCCGAAACGCCAGACCTATGTGTTACCGCTTGTCCACTACTGGAACTACTGATGATAAAATACTAAAACGAAACTCATGAATGTAAGACGTCTTTCACTTCGATCGCAAAAAATGTGTGTGTTCCCGCACTTTTTAGTTGTATTATAACGCAAGTAAGAAACGAATTTACGAACGATGAATGTAAAGCATATTTCTTCATTTCTTGAATAATCCGCAAGCAGATTGCTGTTTTCACCTGTAAATGCAGAAAATGACACACATGTTCCGCTTAGCTTGGCTTCTCAGAAGCAATACCACACTCCATCTGAAATTTCCAGTTGAATAAGTGTCATATAAGTTACTATCATAATTCGTGTTAACGACATGAATCAATCTCTTTGTTAAAACTTTAAACTACTCTGTTATCCTTCATGGTAAGCTTTACACACCATTCCGTATACGGAACCTCTTAGTTCGTATATTTCAAATTATCGAAATGGCTTATTGCCAAAGGGAACAGAAGAATTATCGAACCTTATTTCTGCTGACATAACTAAGATTTCTAAGCGCAATAAATATTTTACAGAGATTGATTCTAAAGAGAATGATTTTTTCGCCTTTATTGTGCAGTCACCTGAAATCATTCCAGTTCACCTCAAACTGTGTTTGTTACATGCGATGAAAGCGAGTGTTTGAGTTTAATATTTGGTAGCTAATTAATAAATCGTAATGACAGGCCGTAGCAGAAATTATGGATTTGTAGATCAAAGACGGGGCCGTGCGTAAATATTCACTCCGCACTTAGCGTTGTGTTCGCTTGCCTGTGGCGGCTTAAGAGGCATTTCTAATTAACAATACATACAGTGATGGAGCTGAAAGTGCCGCCAGATTCTGCAAGGATGCAAGGAGTCGTCTTCGGTGTATTTCTGGGCAGATGTTCATTCATCTCCTCCCAGAGAGAGCAATAACAGACTAGGTTCAAGTTTCACCTTAGCTTCGTGACGAAGTCGAGGCCATACTGTTCTTTTAGTTGCCCTTCCAGTGTCAAAATGAAACGGGAAACCAAAGTTTGAGAACAGCTTTCCTTCGGTTACGATGTTGACATGTGAGAAACGATAGACAATTGCAATTATCATGCAAGAATATACCCGAATGGGTACTTTAACAGAAGAATACACCATAAGGGTACAAAAAAGTTTGTAATTTGCATTAATTCCTCCAGGTACCTACTGGATGGATGACTTAATGATGTCACTAAAAATTAAGTATTATTCCTTGTTTCGTATCAACCCTGGCGGACCACTGCATATGTGCACAGGCGTCTGGTGTATAAGGGGCCATCCATAATTTAAGTCACACCTTGAAAGGGAGGGGGGGGGGAGGGGGTTAACAAAGTGCGACATTGTCTGACAAAGGGGGGGACGTGTCATAAACTTTGTGACATCGCATGCATAACTTTTATCACTTTTTGGCTCGTATTGCCCCAGTGTCGAGGCTTACTTATTTAAACGATCATGTGGCATCTGTGGACTATATTTTTCATCATACAAAGCCACTAACCAACATAAGCAATTATATAAGAGACAACTAGAGGTTTTCCCCATCATGAAGATTCGTCCACAAAGCATTGCCGCTAGATGAAACAGGGAAGTTCTTTGCTTATTAAACGATGACGATGCTTTATGGTTTGATGAAGATGATGTTGACACATCGAATGTTCCCAACACTATCGAAATCAAGAAAGAAGTAACTATTATGCCAATAATAAGCAGTATCAAGGGATTGGTTCAAAATCCATGGACATGTGATGACTCAATTTTGTATCATTAATTCAATTTTTTATATTTTCTTAAATGTTTGATTCATTGTAGATATGATTTTTTAACTAGAAATACATAAATCATTTTGGAAGCGCTGTTTTAATTTATAAATTTAAAATTGCAAAATATGTGACGTCACACCAGGGGAGGGGGGGATCCCACAAATGTGACAACCTGTGACATGGGAGGGAGGAGGGTTCCAAAAATCATGAAATTCATGTGACGTAATTTGTGGATGGCCCCTAATTGTCAGGGTGGGAAGACATAGCCTATGCCCTACCAGTGATACAACCGTATTTGTCAGATTCGGTTTATTTACTGAACTGAAAAACTTATGTTGCCATCTGTCTGCGTAACGTATAACTCTGTGTGATAAGTGTATTTTTGTTTTTGAAACGTGTAGTTTGAAGCATTCGCCTCGATTGCGAAAAGACGCCTAAGCCCATAATCATGACGGCCGGCACGTGGGAAGCAGGACTTGATCCCAGTAAAAATCAAAACAATGAACACATGGAATAGGTAATATGTCATTCCCAAGACACTAATCAACAGTATTGAGAATGTATAGCAAAGTGACGACCTTCTTGTGACCACTCGCAGCAGCCATTGAGAAAATGTCAGAGTAATAAAGGATGCTCTGAAATTTCCTGACAGTTACTCAACGTAGTATCCGTTTTTATTTATCAAAAATATTTCTAACACCAACCTTTTTTTCTTATTGCTTTACGCCTCGTCGACGGCTTAGGACATTAGAGGCGGGATGGAACTGGGGACAAGGAACGGGAAGAAATTCGGCCATGGCCTTTTTGAAGGAAGCATCCCGGCATTCACCTGGAGTGATTCGGGGAAACCAATGAAAACCAAAATCTGGATGCCCGAACGGGGATTCGAATGCTAGGCCAACACCAACATATTTGGGTGACACGAAACATAAGAAAATCGATTTAAGATGTGATAGTAATGCCACAACGTATTCTTTCGTCTCTTGTACCATTAGAGATTGAATTTCGCACAGGGTAGGTAAGCAGTTCAGCAATGAACCTTTTGCCACTCACAGTTTTGTGAATTGATATGTACAAGAAACAGATACACAAATCGACGGAGTACAACGGATGCCCAGAAGCTTTTAGTGTTTCTAATTAAATGTCCCCAAAGGCTATTTCAAATACTTCTGACAGTACCATTATTTTCGCGTTTTTTTTTTTAAATATTGTTTCGTGTTTTATGACTCGTGGACATCGAGGTATTTAGAGCCGAGGGATTATGGAGAGCAAGGAACGAGAAGTAAATCGGTCACGGCCTTTTTGAAGGAACCACCCCAGCATTTGCCTGGAGTGATCTCTGAAAACCAGACAAAACCAATCTGGATGGCCAAACGGGGATTTGAAGCCGCGTCCTCCAAACTGCCAAGCCCAAGCGTTTCGGCTCACCCACTAGACAAACTACTTTCGCAGTTTTGTCGAATACAAAAGAGTGGATGTTCATTGCTGATCGAGGACGGCATAACAAACACCTGTAAATCGAATGCCTGATTCTGGGTAAGTGTGTTCGAGAAAATGTCGGAAATTGCTTGCATTAAAGTAGCATCCTGCTATAATTTAAGCACGCAAGCGTTGGAAAAAAGTAGGTAATCACGCACCACGTTGATTTTTAACTTACAAGATTCTTAGATAGAAATCACCTGAGACTGTTCCTTTAACCTGTCATGACAGATCTCCAGAAAACATCACTCTATCACACATGGATATTCTTGGCAGACTGCCTCATCAATTACCATTAATTCTGAACTAACAGGATGCGATTAAACCAGTTTTACTTTATTCTGTACCAAATATAACCACGGAAACTGTCAGTAAATTATTTTGAAAAAAGTTAAAAGCTGGTCTATATATTCAGGAGAAGAGAACAAGCAGACTCTGGCCTCGCATTCGGAAGGGCACAGGTTAGAATCTTCGACCAGCCATACAGAGTTTTTCCATGGTTTCCCCAAATATATCCAGGCAAATGCCAGGATGGTTCCTTCAAAAGAATATGCTCGAATTCTTTCCCGTTCCTTGTCCCGAGTCCTTTAACGCCTTTAATGACCTCGACGTCGACGTAAAACTAGAAGCAAAAAACTATGATAGAGGCACTTTGCAATAGTAAGATGGTGCTCAGATTTAAAGCAATCATTTACCCCTAGAAGCCACCATAGGCAGGGGAGGGGGCAAATATCAGCTGGGCGGGAGAACTGATGTGGATATGAGCTATGACATTGAGTAATGATTTTGTACAATGTGTGTGACTGCTGGAAAAAGTGTATCGCATATCAGAGGAACAGAAGTTACAAGAAAGACTTCCCTGGAATGGGAAGTGCATAAATCAGCTGTGAGCATCTACGCCGTTATCATTTGTTACTCAGTTGCATCGGAGCGTCTCACCGCCAGGGGCGTCGCGTCGGAGGGTGAATACACTGTCATCAGAGTCGGCACCATACAAACCCGAAAATAAATAGTCGCACAACTGCAGAATATCTTCCGACAGAACGAAGATACACTACAAACATTCAGCTTCGTAAGCAACAGCACACTTTAGAGATTTTCTTAAAATTTTAAAATATCAATATTTCATCGTCAAATAGATCATCACTAAATAGAAGCATTAGCTATCGAAATGTTTCGAAACAAAACTACCTAGCAAGGTATACATTTTATTTTCGATTTGAGCATCTCTGGCAACATGATTCAAATCCGTAGAGTGCTTGGTGTTTTATACAACTAATTAAAATACACATTTGAACGTATTTTTTTAAAATTATTATGTTCTTACAACACGGCTTGGAAACAAACAGTATTCTGCATCCAGGTTTTACTGAAAAAATTTTAGCGACTACTTGCATAATGAAAAAATCTATTGCAGCACAGTAATGGCTATGAATTTCCCATTCGATACTATATTCTAAAATGTTATAGGAGCTGATATTAAATTTTAGATAACCATTTCTATTACTTTACTATTATTGTTTTTAATCATCTTCGACATCTTTACTTTCTCAAATACAGGACAATGACAAGAGTAACATACAGGTGACAATACTTTTTCTCGGCAGTTTTATTTTAAACAGCTAAAAGAAATTTAAAAAAATGAAAGAATGTAATAGTGGAACGGAAAAATGAAATTTTTTGATCTTGAAACTTAACCTTAAGGATAATCCGCTTTAACAAAACTCAGAATCTGTTTCCACAAAAACGACAGATTGAAGATAACGCAGAAATATTGCTTAAAAAAATAGAAAGTTAACTACTTTGGCGATTGTTAACGAGATATATCACAATTAAAGGAGCATTGCTGCCTTAGAAGTTGCATTGCTTTCTTAAAAATGAAATGAATTTTAAACTGAAAAATAAAAATTTAAAATTATTACTGTACGGTTCATTCTTCTTTTATCGCGAACTCTTCGATTTTAAAAACCTCGATTTTGTCAAACGCACGTAAATTTATTTTACCTTTCCATCTGACTTTGGGAGAATACTATCAACATGAATTCTACATCTAAAATTTATATTAAACTCGTTCTACTGCTTCAGTGAGGGGATAGCAGCGTTACACTACTGGAGATAAAATTATGCTGACGGCTGAGATAGTTAAAGCTTGTTTGAATATATCCAAGAAACCCAACAAAGCATAACCAGGTATACATCAACGAAGAGGTAACACTATTTGCGGGACGATGGCGACTTTTACCCTTCCCACTGTGCTTCCCCTCGCATTCCCCACAAAAAGGTAGAATGTTCTCAGTGACCTGAGAGTAGATCATTAATATCAGTGTAATTAGTCTGTGCGTCTGTGTCGTTTTGAACGCAAAAGTCGGCTGGATCTTAGTAATAACAAAGTCGTAAGTGAAAATGTAAGGAGCGCTACCGAAAATCGATATCTATCCACTTTAACTGAAAGAGACCAAGGAGTGACGCAGATTTAACGTCCATATCAAACGCACGAGTTTAATCATCCCACCATCCTAAAATGTTTATGGGACTACTAATGACAACCACATGATGGAAAAAGGGGAAACATACATTTCTGGTAGGAAAGATATAAAAAGCCTGCAGCTAAATTATGACTAATAGGATGGTAATGATTATTTTATATTAATGTGGACGATGGAAAATAATTTTTTGTATAGTTTGGGTATGGTCGTGCATGATTCATGGGGCAAGGGATCGACCTCTAAACACGTTTGGCATTCGCGAGGTATACCACTATAAATTTTGGAATATATTAGAAAATAAATGTACTCCTATAAATTCAAGAAATCAGAAGCATATACAAGGGTGTGGGGGTGGGGGAGGAAGAAACAATCACTATTTCAATAACTGATGAATTTATTAATTGCTAATCAAGTCTTTGACGAGATTATGCTTCTCTACAATTGTATCTATTGGATTATCGGAATAGTAGAGTATTTCAAGGAATAGGTAACTGCTGACATGTTTGAAATTAGTTGCTGGTGACGTGGAACAGAAATTCTCCACACAAAGTAAATGAAAACAAAACCTATAAAAAATCAAAATCTGAAACAATGGTTATGTTATTTAGAGGAAATAATATCATCGAAACAAAAATTAGCAATTACAACACTAGTATGGAACAAGTATACATGTTTAATTATTTTGACTTATATCATAAGAATAATAATATCAAGAATAAAATAACAATTTTGGAATGTTAATAATTTCTATAGGCGGTAAAATGTAAGAAAATAATGGATTAAAATTTTATACTGTATTACTCGTAGTTTTAATGACTGCAGAATATCTATGATTAACAGTGGTTACATGGTCAAGCAATCAGAAATGGGCTCGCTACGAGCTTTTAAATGATTCACTACAGTTGATCAAATTAGGAACAAACGGGTTAGTAGAAAACTAAACATCTGTCGTACGATAGACCAAATTTATGCATATGTGGAAAACATCCTGATAACATTTATGGCAGATGTAAGGCTCACTAGGAAGACAAAATTCAACGAAATATAACGACTAGATAAAGGGAAGACAGTAAATAAAAAAAAATGTGTAATTCGACGAACGAACAGGGCAGTTCGTGATGGATTGTGATTAAATATTTTTCAGTTTCACAGTCGACAGTGGTTTAACATCGATCGTTTTCAGCAAAATTGAAATAAAATATATATTGTATTTTAAATTATTAGTCCAGTTGTGCCACCCCCTCCACCCGCCTTAACGCTGTACTGCCTGTGCCTAGAAGGTCCGCTGGTTCTGGGTAAACATCCACGGCACTCTAAATCTCATTAGCAATCAAATCCAAATCCATGCAAAACCAAGGCGTCAGATGCCGCTCGAGTTGCTGGAGCGAGTTTTCATTGCTATATTCACGGCAATACTGCGAGTTGTTTTTCAATTCGGGCCCTTCGTTTCCGACGTCATCCTCTTTGGAATTGAGCTGCTCTAAGCTTTCACACTGATTTTTGTAATTCTGGTTACACTTTGATCTCATTTTAAGAGTATCGGGAAATTTTCAAATCCTTTCAAATTTACTGCTTCGTATCTATCTGTGCTTTAAGAAACCTCACCCCCTTTTTTTATTAAAAAAAATAAGGACATGATGATTTATAACTCATACACTTCTTTTCAAAACAACACTTTGTTCACCCAGATTACTCTCCGAGATATTATTCCGCTTATGCTCTCGTGTAGAATCCGGAACGTTGAAAACCGTGAGTTCACAATGTTCACGGAGTTTGTGACATCCAGTTGCCACGAAGGTCGAAGCTTTGCTGACACAAACTCCCATTTTTAAAACTATACTAAGTTTACGGCGATATGTCTACTGAAGTTTGAAAATACTTCGACAGGAACTGTCGCTCATTTCGGCGTCATTGCTTTCCTACACCCGGCATCGATTTTAAAGAAAATTTTCATCAAAATTTCACATAACAGATCTGTAGAGGAAAGTGTTGTCGTGACATGACCCACCCGCATCTCACGAGTAGAAATATTCCCTCCATTCTCTTTGTCCGGTGCTCTCCAGCTGGTGTTATAAACGCTTTGTGCCTCTCAAAGGCGGTGCAACACGGGACAATGGCGACCGCTTGTGGAGACACTGCCGGCCTTATCGCCTGCAGCCTTCTAGGGTAGGCTCACCTGCACCTAACGGCGCGGCGCGTTGCCGTCAGGCAGATAAGGCGCCTCCAGCTGCATGTGGAGAGGAGAAGCCTTTGTTGTCGGGACCCTCTGCATTCCTGGAAGGATGTCCCAGGGGTCGTTATCCTCACTCACCTGCCCGTCATAAAAGCAACACACCCCAATGCCACCGATAACTGTCCAGAAGAAAACGAAATCCTAGTGTGGAAAATATTGGATATTCTGCAATGTTTTGCTTTCGAGATTAAAAAAGTAGTAGCATTCGCGTTGTAATTACCTAAACAAAGGTTTGGATTGCGATTCCGCAAAAATGATGTTTCGATTCAGATTTTAAAGTCATAGTAACAGATATTTGTTTCTTTTTTTTTATCTGCTAAACGTCTCTCTAACAGCGAGGTCTTTAGACACGGGAAAGGATGGGAGGCAAGGAATGGGAAGGAATTCGGCTAAGGCCTTTTGAAGGAAGCTTCCCGGCATTTGTCCGGAGTGATTTGGGAAACCATGGAAAACCCAAATCTGGATGCCAGGACGGGGATTCGAACCACCATCCTCCCGAATGCGAGGCCAGAACGCTAGCCGTTACACCACCACGCTCGGTAACAGATATAACGAATGTTATCAGTCACAGTGTGTAAGAGCTTTCTACCAGATGGAAACACTGATACAATGAAAAGTAATAAACAGACGCTCGTCAATACTCTCATTCAGTTTCTTCAACAGTCTGAAAGTTCACTGTGACTTTATTACTATAAATATCGTTATTTTTCTAAATTAAAATAAAAATTTGTTGCATTACAAATTTCTTACTTCCTTTTAATTATTTGCTACAGTTTTAACCTGTTTACAATGTTTATTCAGTCAATTAGAAATTATGCAATTTATTGTGCTGGTGAAAATGTGTAGACAACTCATTTCTCAGGACATTATTAGAAATTCTGAACCATCAAAATTTGTGATAAGAAATTCGTGAACAAGTGTTAATAAAATATACAAACATGTCACTTCTGCGGTGACAATTCCAAACTGCTGAAATTCTACAAGATTGATACGAGCGTGATAGGTGAGCGGTAACGGCCCGGCCTCGCATTCAGGAGGACGTGGTTTCGAATCCTCCTCTGGCCATCCAGATTTCAGTTTTCCATGGTTTCGCGAAATCACTCCAGCCGAATGCCGGCCTAGCTCCCCGTTCCTTGCCCCTAGTCCTGTCCCGTCTTTAATGACCTCAACGGCGACGGCCATAAGCAATGAAAAAAAAGAAGGCGAATGATGGGATGGTTCCTTCAAAAGGCCATTGTCGAGTTCCCTCCAGTTCCTTGCCACAGTCCTTCTCACCTCCAATGACCTCGATGTCGACGAGATTGATGAGGATGGCAGGATGACTCATTCGAATCATGAAGGTGCAACTCAGTGGAAATATCCTAAAGTGTTTCAAACACGATTTGTAAATGTGTATCATCTGTTCTTACGTTGTTCTTATAGTAGCAATAATAATTGCGTGTGTGTTCCATTTCGGGTATACCAAGGGATTTTTACTGGATTTGATTTCTACATGTGAATACTCTAGGATGCAGTGTTGTTCGAGGTTCACCTTAAACGGTAGGTCTAACCGCAACAGAGGTTGAATGTGCGGCAGATCGAAACTATGCTCCCAGGTAGTAAGGAGATCGATCTAACTTACTTCACAGTGTCAGCAAACAATCTTTAGTATGAGCCGCGAGTAATAAAAGATACACAGGAGCTTGGGTGCTTGTCTTTAAATTAACTGAACGAGAAGAATAAACAATTTAAATCCTGAGCACGGCACAGCAATCATTATAATCACAGGTTTCCGTGAACATGCATGGAATGCTGGGATGATCTTATATTTGCTCCAAGAAGATAATGATCACGAACATTTAGATGCAAGCTAGACAGTTCATAGACAATTGAGAAAAATAGCGCACCAAGAATTTTAATGACCAGTTGTTCAAAAGCTCGATATAACCTTACCCATTTCAGCAACCCTCTGATTAAAAATCATGAACATTTATTTTTATCGGTTTCGGAAAAACCGATTGATACTACGGATACAAATTTAGAGATACGCGTTTCAGGTAGTATTTTTGGTTTAAAATGATACTAGAAATAACAAAAGAGAAGAGTCAAATACTAAATAGTATGCAGTTGAAATCTACTACTATATCAAGAGAAGCAAATCTAATTTCGTGTATAATAAAAGAAGATTCTATAGCGCGAAGTAATTACATGACATTCGTTTCGGTGCAAATGAATTGCATTGTGTCCATCTGTGTTGGAAGCATATGTACGTAACGGGGGAGGAAATGAATGGCGCTTTTTATCTAAGACTGAAACATTTAGCGCACCCCTTTCCGTAAATAAAGAGGGACCATTTGAAGCTTTTGGTCTGATGAAAAGCTGCGGATGCACTATAACAACATACGGTGTCCAGCAGAGAGAAATCCCTGCAGAAGCGCAAAATGAAAACCCGAGCCCAATGCATATAGAACGACGGAGCTGAAAAGTGATTAATTAGAGAAAGTCAAATCAATTAAAACAGAACAGTGGTGTAAATTAAGGGCAGATGTTAAAAAAAAAAAAAAAAAAAAAAAAAAAAAAAAAACGATTTAACGCTGCGTTTCAGAAGGCGTTTGACAACAGCAACGCAGTTTTTGTCATGTATTGTGAACTCCATGTGTGTGACATGTTTAATTTTTCAATTGTCATAAACTACAACTAATACAGGCAGGCTGAGTAAAATCAACTCACGTCTCTCCGAATCTTTTACAGCGCTTCTTTAAAGTACATGGTCAACCTGCAAGTGTCCATTTTATTAGGAAGCTTTAAGGCAAATTTACGAGAGATCACTTTCGGGAAAGATCTAAAACATTGGGACATAAGTTATCCAGATAATGTAGGCCACCACCTTGCTCTAGAAAATATCTGAATATACCAGAGGATGGTGCACTTCATAACAAGAAACCATATAGAAATATAACCGGGTAGAACCCTTCATTATTGTTTAGTTTTAATCTACATATATACTCTGCAAATCACAAAACTGTGGGTGGCAGAGGGTGCTCAACACCAAACCTAATCTCTTTGTTGTGCATTCCAATCCCTAATGGTACGAGGAAAAAAAGAATTCATATACAAATCAGTGCGGCACCTTATTTCTCTAATTTTATCTTTCCTGTCATTCCTACCCAAATAGGTTGGTGGACGAAGTATTTCACTACACTCGTAAGTGAAAGTGGGAGTACGCATGTTTACCAATAAGTTTATACGAAACGTGCGTCGTCTATCTACCAGAGACTCCCAGCCTAGTTTACTAATCAGTTCTGTGACGCTTTCATAAGGACTGTAGCAAGAGGTCACGACTCGAGCGGCTCTTCTCTGTACTTTCTCTGTACTCTCAATCAACCCCTTACGAAACGGATCCCAAATGGAACAAAAATAGTCCAAATGTGGACGCACAAGAGATTTGTACGCTATCTCCTTTGTTTGTTCATTACAATTTTTCAAAATTCGACATAGGAACCGCAGTCTAGAATTAGCTCTACCTACCAACGTATTAATATGTAAGTCCCATTTCATGTTCCTTTGTACTGTTACTCCCAAATATTTCATAGAATCGACCATATCAATAACTGAACTGTTTACCTCGTATTTCTGAACAATCATATTCTTTTTGTTAGTTATGCTCATTGTCTTACACTTTTTTACAATTTAGTGAGAGTTGCCACTCAGCGCACCAAGACAAAATAACATCCAGATCACGCTGAATTGCTAAACAATCGGCCAAATTCCTTACTTCCCTATAAATAACCGCATCATCAGCAAACAATCTAAAAAGGCTTTTCACTTTGTCTCCGAGATCGTTTATAAAAATTAAGAAAAGAAGTGGTCCTATTACACTTCCTTGAGGTACACCCGATGTGACATCTAGATTAGAAGAACTTTCTCCTTCAACGACGACATACTGCGATCGACCAGTTAGAAAATCCATTATCCATTCGCAAAGCTGATCCGATATACCGTACGCTCGTAGTTTCGCTAAAAGGCGGTTGTGTCAAAGGCTTTCTGAAAATCTAAAAAAAATTGCATAATTGCATTAATGAACAGTGATTTGTATTTATCTGTAATGCGTATATGTTAATGTGGGCGCATGTATATATATATATAGAGAGAGAGAGAGAGATAGATACAGCACTAAATATAATGTATCTTGACTGTATGGTCAACAGGCCAAGTGTCAATAAAATATATAAAAAAAAAACGATTCCAGGTAAATAGAGACGTTACAAATCGTAGCGGCATCACTGTGTGGCACGGTAGGTATGATAGAACCATCCCGGCATTGGACTGATTTCAAGAAAAGATGCAAAATCCGGCAGGTCGCCCTGCAACCTTTAAAATTTGTGAGGTTGTGACGGTGTTCCTGACCGCAGGTAAGAAGCTTCTGCGAACTGTTCGTTTGGCAACAGAAGTGGGCGAGGCGCGATCGAGCACTGTTTACAGGTGACGTGGCAGCGGGTGGGCCTTCACTTCTGTGGAAAACCCAATAAAGCGGTGTGTGTGTGTGTGTGTGTGTGTGTGTGTGTGTGTGTGTGTGTGTGGACAGCGAGCTTCAAAGGTATCGGGTGCGAGAGAATGGGCGCCCACCCCCGTGCGGCTGTCAGCACTTGCTGCTCAGGCTGGACAAGTGAGAGCCTTCTTCGGTTCCAGTCTGGCAATCAAGGTCTTCAATAAAGTTGACGCAATTCTATAGCCACTAAAGCGTTTACCACGCCAGGATTAGAGATACTAATAGCTTCAGGGTAAGTGTACTTGAGAATGATATTCTTAAATTTGTTTTCACTCTCTCAGTTTCTCGTTGAAAAGGCAAATATGGCATAAATATTTACATTAATAGCATACAATCTAATGCAACAAGATAACATATGGAATAGAACCGTTATTGATTTCGGAAATACTCCCGAGTACTACCTCAGGGGTACCTGTTTACATATTCAGCTCACCAGTGTGAAAAGGGGATTAGTATACTGTACTACCGACACAAAACGAGACCACAGGTTACTGAAAGCCACCCTGGCAACTTGGTTAATACTAGGCGCCACTCCAATACGATGCATGTAAGCAAACCTATCACGTCCTACCGATATGGAATTTCATAGTGTTTTAAGAAAATTCTTCTCCCTGAGTACACGGTCGACCGTTGCCTACCGATAGCCATTAACTCACGTAAGCTGGGAAGGTATTGCCCGTCACACGCATCAGTGCCTTCTGATACGCCGGCACACTTATGTCAACTTTGAAACAGTTTCACTTAACTCTGTACATGATATTTATTCACAAGCTACATAGAATGTGGTGTACCCGGGAGTAAGGATTGTCACCAGTTACTATTACCCTCTATCATTAAAATTTTGTATATAAAATACCTTGTTCAATTTTGCATGGGCGCCATGGAAGGAGTACTTCCAGAATTTGCAATAAACATTTAGAAATGTAATTATTTGTTTTTTTTTTAATATACGAAAATTTATATTAATTTTATATACTGACACTTGCATTTATTGTTATCAACATAAGGAAAGGTGATTTGCATTAACTAACACATATAGCAAGAAAATTAAATCTATATAATAAAAGAAAATGATTAACTAAACAATACAACGACAGATCATGAACAAAGTCCGACTAACTCAAAATAAAATCAGAGAGCACAAGTCTTTACAGGTTTTCGCTTTCGGGTACAATGCACCACACTCTGATTCGGTTTGTTCTGGCGGAATAAAAGTTGTGTAATTACAATCTAGTTGATGTTTGCGTTGAAGTAAGCACTGTCCGATCTTCTGGAATTTCTGTGCGCAACACACACAAAACAAAATTTAATCGTCGGACTGGGTTTAACACTGGACGAACACTTACATGCTTTGGCAGACATTCGATGATTATCCTTTCGAATGGCGTCTCAGTGGTCCAGCTGCAATCGTCTCTTCAAAACGAGGGTTTTCGCGTGAAAAAACAAAAAAAAAACTTGTCCGAGCTTATTATCTTTAATAGTGCTATCATTACATGCATACACGCACACAACCGCTCTGTACCAGGGCCACCCCCACACTGTATGCTCCCTGGCGGCCCATTCCCGCTGTCCTTCAGGTAGCGCTAATTCTTTCTTTGTTCCATGCACACTTGCGCATTCACGAGGGTCGCATGGCCTCGAGGCAACCTCCCCCACATGCCTCACAAAGACGCACCTAAAGCCGCGTCCCCACGATCTCTTTTAACGGAGACGGGACGGGACGGAACCTCATTAGCCAAAGTGTAGGGACGAGCGCGCGCCGCAGGTTAGCCCTCGCTTACCTCGCCGCCACCTCCCCACCACCTTGCCTAGTGTCGTTTGTCACAGAGCACTTTACAGCAACAGAAGGGGTGCGCACCGCTGCTGCAAACCGATGATAACAGCGTAACTCTACAAACGCCTGTAATGTATACCGACACAGAGTGGGTAGCTGCGTCTCATCTCTGCTAGCAGAGGCGGCCCCGTTCCAATGGCGTGTTGTTGAGTATTCGTCCCGTCCCGTCCCGCCTCCGTTACAAGAGATCGTGGGAACGCGGCTTAACAGCGCCCAGTCGGCATGTTGAACGAAATTGTCCTCGTGGCACTCAATCATGAATTGCCAAACGAATATGAAGAGTCCCGATAAAAGGGCCGCTTCATTATCCCCACTGTTAGTTGTTACGAAGTTGAAGGGCACAGTTCGTAAAACACTCATTCACAACGTCTCCCGCATTATCCAGTCATTATGTAAGTTTATTATTGAATATGGAGCGTCTCTAACAGAGACCGCTTCATAATCTTATCGATAAAAGGCTGTCAATAAAGCTCAAATGTACCGTAGTGCTTCTTTAGTAGATCTACACTACACCTGCTCCAAACCTTTCGTTCATTCAACAAGGTGTCTAATTATTAGTCTGCTGGAATCAAACCACTCTAGAATATAGACTCGTTCAATGTATATTTCAGTGTTGAAGTGCAGCACTAAGTCCTGTGTGGAACGGTGAACAGAACAGTTTTTATTTGCATAATTAACTTCCGTTACATTCCATAATCTCTGATAATGTAGTCCTACATTGCTCTATTTTTAGTGTTTTGTTTCATCTGACATATATAAACGGACGGAATACATCTCTATATTCAACGAAAGATCGAGATCGACGTTTTTCACTTCTAGAGAATTGCTCACTGGAAAATTTAATTCAGACTGAAACAATTTAACTATGGAAATTCTCATCTAAGAACGGTTTTCTCATATTTTAATGTCCAGCTTTAATGTATTAATGTGCCTCACATTGTTCTGACGACGAGCAGTAAGTTCTTCTCGGTAGCTCCCTCATAAAATTTGTTTTAACAACTTTGCGGCTTGTCGACGTCACAGTCTTTATACCATGTGTTCACTGGGGGAAAGAAGTGTTTAAGGAAAAGGACGAAATTCAGGAACAGCCTTGTTGAGGTACCATCCAGACATTTGTCTGCATAAATTTCTGAAAATCATGGGGAACGAAAGTGTATATAGCCGGTCATCCCAAATTCTGGGCTTTGCGTTAACCACTCACACAGTACGTTCGGCTCTTAAATCATGTATTTTTTATAATCACCTTCCGTGAAATATAGTCTTACTACATTTCCTAATAATCACAGTAATACGGTCATCCAATTCATACTCCAGAAAAACCCGAATCTTAATTTTTCGGTAGACTTTGCACACCTAAAATGAATATTCTTAACGGGGTATTCTATGTGCTATCGGTTTAATTTTTGAATTACATCGAATAATTTTAGATATTCTATTTTTAAATTCCAGTTTCCATTGCCACACTATTTAAGGATAAAATTGATTTTGCTCTGTCTTTGTTTCTCTAATTTGTTGACCTTAATTCAATAAAAATACTTGTCATCTAAAAAAAGTGAATTTCTGTCAGTATGAGAAGTTAACGTCGTATGTAAATATTAGAAAGAGCGAGTTGGAATCCGACGAATGCCAGCCAACAAGTTCGTGGCCTTTCACCGTCACTCATGAGGTAAAGTTATATTATAATTTTTTAAGTCCCCTCTGACCTTCACACACTTCCATCCTCAACGTTTCAATTCTTATACGTCATCTGCCAATTTTTAAACGAATCAAAAAGTAAGGTCTTCATATGGCTTCAAATTGGTGCCACATCAATTTTTTTAAATAAGTGAGAAAGTCAGAGATCCAGGTGTAGTGAATACGGTAGTTGTATCAAAATTGCATTTATAGCAATGACAAATTATTCTAATTGAACAGCATTTTTCCAAACAATTTATCTATTTTCTGATAGATGCTCGGAATTATTTCAAAATGTTATCATGATATGCTCCGGGAAGGTTCCATCTTTTTTTTTTTAGGAAAACGAAAGACATCTAGGAGCATTATACCATTGAAATATCCCCTCCCTCCCCTCCCCCCCCCCCACCCACAAAAGGCACTTTCCTTGCTAAAGAAACAACCACGTTTGGATGGAGAAAATATAAGTCTCAAACTTTATTGCATAAGAACTTGATACTTTTTCTCTCTAACATCGAGCATACCTCGTATTTAAACAACGAATACTAATGTTCTTCATGTAATATTGTTTCTGATTTGCAAGCAAAAGGAGCAATAGATTTAATGTTGCAGATTCTTTGTGATATAATAGTATTCTGCCCGATGCGCTCTTGATTTAGTGTGTATTTTAGACAACACTAATGTATCCGAACGATACAACTTACTAGGAAATGAAGTAATAACGCTCACGGTTGCATTTGCATTAGCGAGCTCGCTATAAAACCCGAAAATATATGTAGCATTGATTTTTGTTGCAAGAGAATGCCGTGTGATGCATCACATTAATATCTATTAAGGTGATTAAAGTACAGAACGCTAATTGCACGAGGTATTTTTTTAAGCCTTGTGGACATCGATGTCATTAGAGTCGGTATAGGATTACGATCCATTAATCTCTTATGTCCTCACTCTAAACGCAGTGCGGAGAAGTTTGGCATCGAGTGCAGGATTTTTGTACACAATCGGGTGATTAGCTCGAACGAGCTAACCACACGGAGGCATCATGACGGTCTGAGCGTGCATTGACCAGTTAAGATATAAATTGTCAACTTATGAATGATTCCTCCTAATATCACTGAAAATGTAATTAATTTTTAAGACAATTTTTCAGAAACTACAGACGAATTGGAACTTTCTTTCTTCAATATTATTTTACCAACTTTTAACTGACTTGATAGCCAATTTCGACCTGCACTAACTAGTAGTCTTTTACTTAGTTCTGTCATGGTTGATGACTCATTGATTAAGCAGTCTGACTGAAGATCGAAAGGTCCCAGTTAGAATCTCGAACTCTGGTGAGACTTTCAGGATCTCTTATCCCAACCATCACCTCTGGCACAGCTTGTTGTGTAATGTAAAGTACGCCAGAAAGCTTCCGTTGTTCGGATTCCACGTTATAACACAGGCGCCTATACGCGGTAGGGTTATCGGGTTAGGTTAAGGCGGTTGCGATTGGGGCGGATTCTGTACCCGGTAAAAACCCTGTTACTCGGTCATTATTACCACCCGAGCCATTACATTTACTTAACACTTTTAATTAATTTACCATATGACTATTTACTATAGCTTGTCTACGTTCATTCAGGTAGCCGTATTTTGAATTAATAAAACTAGGAGCAAGGTCACCATGAAATAAGTATATTACGAATGTTGAATTTACCACATATTCAGAGGCAGACCGATAGTTCTTAAACTATTAAATATCCCTTAAAGATATTATTTTTCAAATGCCTCATAAGTCTATTGCTCTACACTTTCTTATAGCACACACTAACACTTTTTTTTTTTTTTTTAAATGTGATTGCTCGTGAAATATTAATTTTTATCACTGCACGAGAGGAACTTGCTTCAAAATTTTATGCAGTACACTATCAGATTGTTGCTGCGTGTTGTAACAACGTCCAGCAATGAAGCACAGATGCAACGTAAACATTTCGACGGCATCAAACAGAATACAGTGGCCTTTGTCCATGATTGGATTTTATAGATTTAAAGTTAACAGGATCTCAGTTTTCACTTCAGTGGCTTGCTTTCTTTCTTCGTTCAAAAGCCAATATGTTACCAATTCTGCAGTTGTCTCTTATCAAGCAATATGCCTTATGGGCGCTTCTATATGGGAATCAGCGATAGCTTTAACTTCTGATACCTGGGATGTGTTTCATTCGAGTAGGTTGAACTTCCTCAAGGTCATCTCGGCGGCTTTGGTCCCCTTCTAACCAGCAAAGAGAAATGTCTTTCTACTGGCCCAATCTCCCATATGCTCTGTGATACGCTTAGTATTAGATATAAAACGAATAACAAAAACTCTTCGAATAAAGTGTAGAGCAAGTAACGAAGAACGAAGTATATCTTGGTACACTGAGTGCGAAACTGCATACAAGTAGCTGTATGTTTCCAAATGCTGTAACTCTTAATCGTTGTCGATAATCTTTAGGCTGTGGTAAGTGGCGGCTGTCAGCACACAGTACTGAGTATCGACTGGGTGAGGTAAGAAGGGCGCCCAGCGGTCGACTGACGCTAATGAAGTGCTGACAGCCGGGTGTCAGAGACCCTGGCCAGAGTGGCCAGTGTTCACTATCGCTGACTCTGCTAAAGCAAGGTACTGAAGAGCCGCAGTGAGTGAAAGAGGACTCTTCTCAGACCACTGATATAATCACAAATACATTAATGGTGAGCTGTAAGGTGAAACATGGCTGTAAAGTTCTGTGTCACATTGACACTCCAGGTGGGAGTGGTCAACATGAAGGGTGTTATCCATCCATTACAACATTCTGCGAAAATATATACCAACTAGACGACCCGTGCGAAAATTTCGCGAATAAAATGCGATGAATAGTGAGGTTGAATATAATGTCACCAAGTTCAGTCATTACTCTTCAAACTCCTACTTCATTTATCAATTTTGGTTAGAAACCCAGGGAGATAAATGGCTCGAAACACAAAAAACGTATTTTAGAAATATTGACATTTTTGCGCTTTATGGGTCGAATTACGGAAAATTCCTTTCTTAGAATATAATGTTACCACGGCGGAAACCTTAGTCTTTAATACGATATGTCATTTATCTATATCGATTAGATATCAAGGGAAATATACGACTCGTGACACAAAAATACGTTGTAGAACAATTTATACTTTTTCCCTTTAATAGTTGAATTCCAAACACTTCTTTCTTAAAATATGATGTCAGCAAAGCTGAGACATTATTCCTCTCAATCGTACTTGATTTATCGATTTTGGATAGATATCAAGGGAGATAAGTGGCTCGCGACACAAAAAACGCATTTTAGAAAAATTGACTTTTTTGCCTTTTATGGGTCGAATTACGAAAAATTCCTTTCTTAAAATATAATGTTACCACGGCGGAGACCTCGTTCTTTAATATGATACCTCATTTATCTATATCGGTTAGATGTCAAGGGAGATAAATCGCTCGTGACACAAAAATCGGTAATAGAAATATTTATACTTTTTTCCCTTAAGGGTTGAATTCCAAAAACATTCTTTCTTAAAATATAATGTCACAAAGCTGAGACATTACGCCTCATAATCCTACTTCATTTATCGATTTTTGTTAGATATCCAGGGAGATAAATGGCTCGAGATACAAAAAACGCATTTTAGAAAAATTAACATTTTTCCCCTATAAGGGTCGAATTACGAAAAATTCCTTTCTTAAAATATAATGTTACCATGGCGGAGACCTTATTCTTTAATATGATACCTCATTTATCTATATCGGTTAGATATTAAGGGAGATAAATCGCTCGTGACACAAAAACGCATTGCAAAAATATTGATACTTTTCCCTTTAAGGGTCGAATTCCGAAAACTTTCTGGCTTAATATATGACGTCACTAAAGCGTAGTTCTTAATCTTTAAAACGATACTTCATAAAACGGTTTCAGATAGGTATCCAGGGAGATAACTGACTCGTAACACAGAAAAAACCTTTTAGAAAAATTTACATTTTTGCCCTTTAAGGGTCGAATTCCGAAAACTTTCTTGCTTAAAATACGATTTCACCAAAGTGGAGACCATAAGCTTTAAAATGACACCTCATTCATTGATTTCGGTTAAATATGAAGGAAGATATAGGCTTGTGACAAAAAAACACCTTATAGAAATAATATATACTAGACGACCCATGCGAAAATTTCGCGAAAAAAAATTCGGTGAAAAGTGAGGTTGAATATGATGTCACCAAAGCTGAGTCATTACTCTTCACACTCCTACTTCATTTATCAATTTTGGTTGTATATCCAGGGAGATAAATGGCTAGAGACACAAAAAACACATTTTAGAAAAATTGTCATTTTTGCCCTTTAAGGGACGAATTACGAAAAATTCCTATCTTAAATTATAATGTTACCACGGCGGAGACCTTAATCTTTAGTATGATACCTCATTTATCTATATCGGTTGGATATCAAGTGAGATAAATGGCACGTGACACAAAAATGCATTATAGAAGTATTTATAGTTTTTCCATTTAAGGATTTAATTCCAAAAACAATCTTTCTTAAAATATGATGTCACCAAATCTGAGACATTAATCCTCATAATCTTACTTGATTTTTCGATTTTGGTTAGATATTCAATGAAATAAATTGCTTAAGACACAAAAAATGAATTTTAGAAAAATTAACATTTTTGCCCTTTAAGGGTCGAATTACGAAAAACTCCTTTCTTAAAATATAATGTTACCATGGCGGAGACCTTATTATTTAATATGATACCTCATTTATCTATATCGGTTAGATAATAAGGGAGATAAATCGCTCGTGACACAACAATGCGTTACAGAAAAATTTATACTTTTTCCCTTTAATGGTTGAATTCAAAAACAATTATTTCTTAAAATATGATTTCACAAAGCTGAGAAATTACTCCTTATAATCATACTTCATTTATAGATTTTTGTTAGATATCCATGGAGATAAATGGCTCGAGATACAAAAAACGAATTTTAGAAAAATTAACATTTTTGCTCTTTAAGGGTCGAATTACGAAAAATTCCTCTCTTAAAATATAATGTTACCATGGCGGAGACCTTATTCTTAAATATGATACCTCATTTATCTATATTGGTTAGATATTAAGGGAGATAAATCACTCGTGACATAAAAACAAATTGCAAAAATATTTATACTTTTGCCCTTTAAGGGTCGAATTCCGAAAAATTTCTGTCTTAATATATGAGGTCACTAAAGCGGAGATCTTAATCTTTAAAATGATACTTCATTAAACGATTTCAGATAGGTATCCAGGGAGATAAATGACTCGTAACACAGAAAACATCATTTTAGAAATATTGACATTTTCGCCATTTAAGGGTCGAATTTCAAAAATTCATTTCTTAAAATATTATGTGACCAAAGCGAAGATCATTAGCTTTAAAATGACCACTCATTCATTGTTTTCGGTTAAGTATGAAGGAAGATATAGGCTTGTGACAAAAAAATACCTTATAGAAATAATATATATGATGATGATTGTACCTTACTCAATATATTTATTGTTATTAAATGTGGTTGTATGTGTAATACGTGTAGGTTAATGTTCGTTTTTTATGGCTTTACGTCTCGCCAACGCCAGGATGCGAATTTTTGCTGATGATGCACTTATTTATAGGGAAATGAGGTGCTCTGACGATTGCTTAGAAATTACGCGCGATCTGGATGTTATTTCGGAATGGTGCCTTAAATGGCAGCTTACACTTAACTGCAAAAAGTGCAAGGCAATGCAAATAAGTAATAAAAAGACCCCGTTTGCTCACGAGTACAAAGTCAACAATTCAGTTGTTGACACCGTGGATTCAATCAAGTATCTAGGCGTAACAATACAAAGCAATATGAAATGGGACTTGCACATAACTTCCATCGTAGGCAAAGCTAATTCTAAACTACGTTTTATAGGTCGTATTTTGAGAAGTTGTAATGCTCATACAAAGGAAATAGCGTACAAAACACTAGTGCGTCCGCATTTGGAATACTGTTGTGGAATTTGGGATCCGTATCGCAAGGGATTGATTGAGACGTTAGAGAAAGTACAGAGGAGAGCAGCTCGATTCGTGACCGCTAGTTATAGTCCTTATGTAAGTGTCACAGAGCTGATACGTGGGTTGGGCTGGGATTATTTGGCGGACAGACGACGTCGTTTTCGTTTGAATTTGTTGGAGAATATGCGAAAATCTTTCATTTACGAGTGCAACGAAATACTTCTTCCACCAACCTATTTAAGTCGCAATGACAGGAGGGATAAGATTCGAGAAATAAGATGCCGTACTGATACATTTATGTATTCTTTCTTTCCTCGTTCTGTTGGAATGCACTGAAGTAGGTTTGGTGCTTAGCACCCTCTGCCAACCACAGTAATTGTGAATTGCAGAGTATAGATGTAGATGTAGAACGTCGAGGTCATTAGAGGCGGGATGGGACTGGGAACAAGGAACGGGAAGGAAATTGGCCATTGCCTTCTGAAGAAATCATCCCGGCATGCGCCTGGAGTGATTTGGGGAAACCATGGAAAACCCAAATCTGGATGCCCGGACGGGGATTCGAACCGGCGTCTTCCCGAATACGAGGCCAGAGCGTTAACCGCTCACCCACCACGCTCAGTTTAATGTTGGTGTTTGTATGAAACATGGATGAGGGAGAGAGTGAATCCAATGCCAGCCGATGTAGGACTTATCATCTAACAAACAACAAAAAAACTGGAAAGTTGTAAATACCTTCCAGTGGACCAACCACCAACAATAATACCACAGACCGTAGGCCTACGTCCATTACACTGAGGTGAGAATTTGGATCCAGGCCAGTCACTTGGTGTTTAGTAAATGAGAACTGCCATTTTTACTACCATACTGGCCCAGCACTGAATGACGGAAATTTCTTTTATCACCGGAACTAGAACCAACTAATCACTTCTCGACTGCGAAATAGCGTTGCAATGTTTTAGTCAACTCGGGCGACGACAATGATCGACAGTAATATAACAAGAGCAAATTTTATTTTGACTACGATAAAATGTGGTGTTTTATGAAACTTTTGTAAATCACAACAAATTTTATCTCTGATTTAATAACTCTCCACAGCATGTAACTGGAAACACGTTTTTACTTGATATGTGGAACAACAGAAAATTGAGAGCTGTGGAGTATTTTCATTCAGTCAGTCTGTATATCTGTTACTTACACTTTAAAATTTAAATGGTGATGATTATTTAACTATCTTTTGTCTCCACATATGCAAAATCACTATCAATCTCGAAATATTACACTACTGAATTGAATGGATATGAACAGTGCTTCATTTGAAAATTACGTAGGTAGTACAGGTTCAGCGATTTAAGAACGCCAAAAGAAAAAGTTGTATCCATCAAAAGGAGTCATTTCTGTTATTCTTTCAATTTAAAGCACGTTACCAACACTTTGAAGTAAGCAGCTTAGGCTATCCATTATTTGCGTGTTACTGCATAAGCTGGCAGCTTATACGCCACTCAGTTTTTGTCACAGAACAACAAACCGCAGAAAGTGAGAGACTGGAAGTGAGAGGCTGGAAGTGAGACAGTGGAAGTGAGACAGTGGAAGTGAGACAGTGGAAGTGAGACAGTGGAAGCGAAACAGTGGAAGCGAAACAGTGGAAGTTAAACACTGGTAACAAGACACTTTAAGTGGTCACACATTTCATAAAAATATAGCGAAATCAGGCAACAGCAACAGAAAACCTTTTTTAGCAGTTCTGAAACCAGCACAGTAATTAATCAACAAATAGTTTCGCAGAGCATCGAAGTAGTGCCTACTGAAAGCGAGTCTTTTGCCTGTTCATCTTCCGACTCCTTTGTCGTTATCTGAGCAAGCTACTCGAGGGACAGGACAATAGGCTGTATTCAGCGTCTGACGACTGTTTGGACAGTAAGGTGAGCGGCAGCCGTCTGGAATGCGACCCGAGGTAATCTGCGAGAGGTGGCCAATCCTCCTGAGTGCACTCAGCAATATTGCGGCAGCTCAGCCGACTCCAGCCGGCCAGCACCACCTTGTCGGACACGGCAGTGAAAATACTGTCAGGTGCTAGGTAGTCAACCAAAAATACCCAGCACCTTGTCGGACACGGCATTGAAGTTACTGTCAGGTGCGAGGTAGTCAACTAAACATGACAGCAACGCTACATCTTACATTCGATTGTATGTTTTCTGAAACCAGTGGAATGCGTCAAATTGGCGTGACATTTAGGAAACAGTCACCAACTTCCGGAGAGTGCAGACGGAGATCGAATTAAAAAGTCCCTTCGAACTGACGCTTTCCCCAAAACCGAGGCCGACAACATTTTATACATACTTAGAAGAAATATGACTAACTAAATTATAGCGGCGTTGAAGTCTTTTTTCTTTTTCTTATGGTTTTACGCCTCGACGATGCCGCAGTCGAGGGACTGAGGCCAAGGAACGAGAAAAAATTCAGCCATGGCATCTCTGGAGGAACCAGTAAAAAATTATACACCTCGTAGCTCCTTGGTTAAGACGTCTGACTACCGATCGAAAGGTCCCCGGTTCGTATCCCTGTCTCGGCAGGAATTTTCAAAGTCCCTTAATCCGACCTTCACCTCTGGCACAGCATGCTGTGCAATGTGAAGAGCGCCAGATAACCTCCGTGGTTCTGATTCCACTTTAGTTCCCTGTACCCGGTAGGATTACCGCGTTAGGCTAGGCGGCGATAACGGGAGCAGATGGCGCAGCTGGTGAGAAATCCAGTCACCGAATCATTACAACACGAATTTACTTTACCTGTGATAGTTTCAACCAGCGAAGCATTTTATATCAGCCGCTTAACGCAGCTAAGCAGAGGTGTATCGTTTTGTAGAATCCCCGTCACCTAACCGTTCTAGGCTATTCAACTAGAACAAAACAAAGGTATATGACAGGTGTAATACTACAACAAAATCTTCTCGGGTGTCCAGCTGGATGGTGAGAACAACTACGAGATACCTGATGAATACAGCAGAGTCAGCTGTCGAAATGTCATGTTTTTACACCACCATCCGGCTGGACACCCGAGAAGATTTTGTTGCATCTATACGCCGGGAAAGTCTCCACTCGCACACAAGGTGTAACCCTAGTCAAAATCACGGGGCCCATATTAACACCTTTAGATCTTATCATAGATCCACCCCTTTCCATTTTCTAGTTTCTGAGAAATAACAACAAAATTATTATAGAAAAAACTGCGGATTAAAAAAAAAACAGAAAACATGATAGGATGCACATGAAATTTATGTTAGCGTTTGATTTTGCATCGTAATTCTAAAGTATGTGTGTGTGTTGCTTGATTTTATTTTGGAACTATCTTTTCAACTACATTTCCGTAGTAACCCAATAAACAAGTACGCAACCCTAAGCAAAAATAATGATTTTTTATTCTCGCTATCGTCTTAAGCATAAAAGTACTAAAAAAACAGCGGATGCAATTGTATTATAGTTTCACATTTTCTATCTACGAGTAGCATCCTTCGTTCCAGTTATAAAATTCTTCTTCCGTCTTTCTAAAGAATTCTGACCAGACACCGTTCCGGAGCTGCAACAAGTAGAGGAAGAACCATTAACAGAAGCTGAAGGGGAGGAGTGGATAGCGGAAAGGGTTGGAATTAGACTCGCTCTCTAGCAGAATCCTCCCGCGCATACTAACACCCTCCTAGCCATTGCCCTCACGTTTCCTCCAAACTTCTGTCCTTAGCAGCCGCATTCGAATGCTAATTGAACCCTCAAGAACAGGAGACTGTAGAGTTTACTCTCTTTGCGATCCATTCAGAGTGATTTGCAGCGTTGTTAATGGCAAACTCCGCCGTTACGGTGAGAAAACGGAATCCAGTCGGACTAGGAAACGATAACTGACTGCTCCATGGTACAGTCCTTTAATCCCACTAAGATAAACGCGATTGTCGATTCACACAGTTAGCCAATACATCCACTGAAGCACTATCTAATGAAAAATTCTGCTCCTCTTATTTCTTACAAGCACCTAAAACGCAATTTCTAATCGTCTTCTACTTCTCTTAACGCAGTAAAACCTTTTTAAAGGTAACAATGTAAACTATCTAAAAAACTGTATTAATGTTAGTTTAGTGCGACTTGGTTTATTTTGCATGTAAAAACTCTTTATTATGACAAATGTTTTGCATTTTGTGACTAATAATAATAACTATAAAACCGTTAAGTTAATCTCGACAAAGTTATTTTTTATAAACAGCTAAATTCTGTACTTACATAAATATTAATTGAATTCTGCATGAGAATCTTCTTAATGACTGATTATAAAAGCATTTGTAAAAATGATTATTAAATACCATCAACGTTGAATACCATAATAGATAACTTAATATTTATTGTTGTTTCACCTAGCGACATCCTTCATTTTTAAATTTCTAAATTAGGTGGCTTTTCATTCCTGAAATTACAGTAATTTAGTCCTGTCAACAGTAGTTCTCCAAAAAGGGATGACGGGAGATGGGGGGAGGTGGGAGGGGGGGGGGCGAGCGGGTATTCCTGTGGTTCGTAAAAGAAGTTCTGGACAAGGAACGCGAAGAAAATCAGCTACAGCTTTTGCGGAGTAAACATCCGGAAATTCACCTGGAGTAATTTCGGATAACCACAGTAAATCTAAATTTAAATGGTAAGAGTGGGAATGGAACACCCGTCCACCAGAATAACAATCGCGAAACTAAACCGCTCCCTTACCAGGCTTGGTTTTAAATTGAAGTGAATTAGAGGAGTTCTTCCTGGGACTGAATGTTTGGAACCAAGTAAAAATAAATGTAACCACAGAGTTTACTACACGCCTAAAGTTTTATTGCCAAGGTCACGGAAGTAACTGATGGAGCTTGTGAGGTACACAACCTCACATTTGTGTGATTTTACATTAATTAAACAATTTTTTTATTTAATAAATTGTAATGGTGTGTATTAACTCGGAATTTTTAAGTTCAAAGGTCAAAGAATAACAAGATGAATAATGAGATCTCTGAAAAATAAAAGAAGAGTCAAGAGTGAGTTGTTGAAGAGAAGATTTGAATGGAGAGGACGAGTTTTGGTTTTTTGGAATGAATAAGTTTGAAAGAAGAGATGAAACAGTTTGGCTCACTGGAGAAGCCACAAGAATCCTGGCGGGATTATTAATAGTAAAACATTAGCCTGAGGACAGAAGGTTTAGGGTTATGGATAAAGATAATGTTATATGACTTGAGAAAAGAGAATTGTTTGTTAAATAAAAAATATTTAAGTGATTAGGTAAGTAGGAAGTGTTTTGATTTTAGATTGAGATATATGTAGATATAGACAAAGGAATTAATTTGAGTTTATGTGATAAGAATTGGAATAATAATAATTTTGATTTTTCAGCGTGAGTATCATATTAAAACCAGCGCCGGACAAAGAGGGGTTAAGGAAATCTCTATATACTGGTCTGGTGCTGGAAATAAGAGGCAATAAAGTATATAAATATATTTTAAGTATCATACAAAATAGAGACGTTACATATAAATACGTTACAAGCTCTACTCCTGCCAGAACCTATACTTCTTGCCACACCGAGTGTGGTGTGTGAGTGGTTAACGCTCTGGCCTCGCATTCGGGAGGACGCCGGTTCGAATCCTCGTCCGGACATCCAGATTTGGGTTTTCCATGTTTTCCTCAAATTACTCCAGGCGAATGCCGGGATGCTTCCTTCAAAAAGGCCATGACCGAATTCCTTCCCATTCCTTGTCCCCCAATCCCATCCCACCTCTAATGACCTCGACGTCGACGAGGCGTAAAGCAAGAAGTAAAAATTAAAAAATTAAAAAAATGAAAGAAAAACTTCTTGCCACCAAGCGTGGAGGGTGAGTGGTAAAGATCTGGGCCTCACATTCGGGAGGAGGTGAGTTGGAATCCTCGTCCCGCCATCCAGATTTTGATTTTCTATGGCTAGCCCAAATTACTAAAGACGAACTCCGGGGTGGTTATTTTAAAAGGCCATGGCCGAATTTCTTTCTGTTCCTTGACTCAAGTACTTTCCCGTCTCTAATAATCTCGACATCTACGAGACGTAAAGTTATAATGATAAAAAAATATACTTCTTGGCAACACGATTTTTAGTTGATTTTTCTAAGTCGCGCTGTTTGATGGGTTCCAATTGAGAAAAAATGTACTTGCTGCAAACAACCCCAGGATCCATCCTCAGTTGGGCGTGCGGTGATTCGCAACCTGCTATTGTTCTCGCCGGTCAGATTGACGCGGTGTTTCGCAACACAAGTAAACAAGGAGATTCGCAACCCGGAGAAGGTAAACACGGGATCATAGTTCTGTTCACCTGTATACTCTTCATCACATTATCACACAACGTCTCCAATAGTACATGTGTCGATCAAACGATCAACGGCGTTGCTAATGGAAAAGTGACTATTTTAAAAAAACAAGAAACCTAAGTTAATGGTAACGTACTGTGGATTTGTGCAAGTCGTACAAAAGACGGTATGAAGTGTTAGTGCCGTGAATGACATAGTTAAAATATCTGGATCCCACAACCATGATGTTCTAAGAGATCGTGAAATTGAAGAAATATAGCTGTTGTTTTTGCCTGGGAAAAGTGAAAAAAAGTGCACACCGATATGTTGAATTCTTTAATGTTAATTAAAATAGGTTTGTGTGAAGAAAGTGGGGTAGCTTTCAACCCTCATTGTATCACTGTATACTTTGAACTTGCGATGCACAATGAAGTCAGAACAGTTTTTGCTTTATGTTCGATGTGGGGGTGCTCATTTCATTTGGGACAGTCGTAGTACCGAAAAAAAAAATTAAAAAAAAATATGGAAACAGTTGGTCGTGAATATTTGACCGAAAAATCTAAGGTGGGAGAATGGTTCAAATGGTTTTTCGGTTTAGAGCATGTTGCACCGTGAGATGTTCCTGAAACATTTCCCATGCTGGTAAATGAGAAACCTCCCAACGTCCCTGAGTGTGTGGAATTCACCAACTACTTATTACAATGTTATATACTGTTGTGCCCCTTTCCTCCACTTCGCGTGGTTCTTGACAACTGAATAAATGTTTCAGGAAATCACAAAATTATTATTTATTATACTGCTTCACAGGTTACGAAACACCTATATCGTCTTTTAGACCGTTGGTTGCGAAATGCCGGATGTTTTTAATCCACGGTAATGGCCCTGGGTTGCGAACCACCGAACACCGCCACAGTTTAGTGTTGTTTAGAAGGTAGCAGGGAATATGTCGCCAGCAGGCTCAGTTTGTCTCAATTCCTCCGTCGCGATGAGACAGCCACAAAACTTTTTAACTGCAGTCAAGTCAGCTGCGGGGGCAATAAAGGAAGGAAGGAAATAAACGGCCGTCTGTTGAGCTGCCATTCAGGCAGTCGACAGTCCTTACTGAATTCCGACGGCTGTCAAACTTCTTTCTATAACAAAAGTTACAGAAAGTATAGGAGTTGGCAACTGGCATTACATTGTTTGACAGAATTGTAATTACTGTAAGTTGACATCCGATAGTTGTGGACAGAAGGGTGCTGGATAGCGTCTGATCTCATATAGATGGAATTATGGTGACAGCCCACATTTAACCACAGTTGTCTCTGTTGACCTATCCTACTGAGTATGGTGGGTGAGCAGTAACGCACGGGCCTCGCATTCGGGAGGACTCGGGTTTAAAGCCCCGCCCGGCAATCCAGATTTCTTGAAATCACTCCAGGAAAATACTGGTGTGGATTCTTCAGAAGGCCATGGCCGAATACTTTACCGTTCCGTGCCCACAAGCACCTCCCGCCTCTAAAGAAGCCGACAGTAACGAGAAGTAAATCCTGAATTAAAAACAGTAGTTCAACGACAAATTTAAAATTAGTTAAGAAGCTTTAAACCAGACATTTGCTATCAAATACACGAACAGAATATTATACCTGTATTTCTTGGCTGAAAATAACGGCTGCACTTACTAATAAAATTCTACAAACTTGTGATCCAGTTCCACAACACGTGCATCTACAAACGGTTCATGCAGAGAAATACGGTACAATGTTCTATGCCGCAGATACAACTATAGCAACGCAAAGAGGCTGTTTTGACAAATTTTTGATGTTAGTTTGTCTACTATATCGATAATTGCCTGAGATATAATTTATAAATCAGCCAATTTTACGTGTGGTTGAACATTTTTTGATACAGTCATCAGAATGAAATCTGTCAAAGTAAGTTATGTGCCTGCCTTTGAATACTCCATCCTCTCACAGAAATAATATCAACAGTAATTGGCTTAATAAATTACAAGAATGATATCATTAACTCAAGAACTTTTAGCGCCTGTAATAAGTTCCCCTGGTGACGTATGTTGGTGGACATGTTTGAAATGAAAAATTTTAAAATAGAATTCCGCTGATGACCCTGTACATTACTGTTACAGTTGTATTCACAACCATTTGCTCGCAACTATTACGCTACCCAGCACAACGGGAGATGATATAGCTGATGTAGTCAGTATGGAAAAGCAGACGCACATCAAGTACTCCTTTTACTAACTCCAGCGAGCTATGCAATGGTTTAGATGTCACTAAATTTTATACTCACTACAGCCGTTGGTATAGTAAGAAACAAAAGATCTTTGAATACACATGTTTAATCTTCGATGTGTACTGGACAGTGATGTAGGTGAAGAAATATCCAGTACTTTGACACTTGCTGCATCATATGTAGACATCATTTAACAGAACTAAGCAGAAACATTATACACCTACGCAACCTATTGCTCCATGATCAAGTGAAAAATAGAGGAGCTGGAGTATATGTTTTCTGTAGAAATTTGTAACAAGGCGTGGTTGCCAATGAAAAGTTTAATTCTGCCGAAAAATAATGGATAATGGTAGCTTAGTCGGGGGAAATGAAATAATGAGCTGTTATTGAACTCTATTCTATCTCGGAACTTGAGAGACTGATATGAGAAAACATCCATTAAAATAAAGGTAAGAAAATGAAGAACCCTTCATAAAAATGAAATACACAGAAAACTATGACACGAACAATCATCACACTGGAAATGCAGTAAAACTGCGTTTGAAAACGAGAATTATTCATCGAAACAC
This sequence comes from Vandiemenella viatica, assembly GCA_031002005.1. Taxonomy (NCBI): domain Eukaryota; kingdom Metazoa; phylum Arthropoda; class Insecta; order Orthoptera; family Morabidae; genus Vandiemenella; species Vandiemenella viatica. The sequence goes on along the minus strand of JARYHS010011408.1, from coordinate 273,154,328 downwards.
GTCACGCTGGTCGCAAATAAATTAATAAAAGTAATTGTGTTATAGAACAATTATTTGCTTACCGTTCCTTTGAAACAGTTACATACAGACTTTCAAAAATCCATTTATTATGGATAAAATAAAGATCCTTTAAAATATTTGGATATTTCGTCACGCTTAAAGAATTTGTGGTCCCTCAAAATAAATATAGTTTTACCACCAAGATAATTTTCATTCTGTATATGTGATAACTTCTTTTATGAGTGATAACACGATAAATTTTTATAAAATTTGAATTTATTTCACATTTACAACCGGTAGAGGAACAACAAACACTGTTGGTCAGGTCATTGAAGCACCACTATACAGTCCAGTGCCTGACACAGACAGGGTTAACTGGCCCCAGTCTGGAAGACATTTTCACCCTTTGGACTTTGTCAACGAGGAAGGAGAGGGGGTGGTGTACGATTCGCAACAACGAGTTTGGAACTAGGGTCACTGTAAAGGCATACGACACATTTGATGGTTCGTCTGTAGGATGGGTACGTACAACTCGGTTTAGCCCTTGGTGACTCTCAGAAGAGTAGGCCAGAATACATTGGCATCTGGCTTCGTCCTCTCCCTTCTTTTATCTCTCATCTACAACACAAAAGCCAACATAGTCGTCCATACCTACAGCAACAATCACGAAAACTGTTATACTTGGGAAGGCAAGAGGAAACCACTACACCTCCATAGTAAACATATACACACGGATGCAGGGTACGGCAGGTACTCTGAGAAGAACACGGCTATTATAATATTACAGATTGAGACCTCTCACTAATTATGATCTCAAACAATAGTAAGAAAACCTGTGACATGTATGCCATATAGCCAGCTCAACCCGATCCTTATTTATAAAATGCAGATGTTTGTGGTAAAGTTAATTATAAAATTTGGTTTTCTGGTATTAGCGATTCAAGTAGTAATAATGAAGCCTTGTTTCGGAACTTTGGAACCTATTGTTGTTGCGGCGCAGTAAAGGCTCGCTAGCTAGCTGCCGCACAGTACACTCGTCACATATTTGCAGTACATTCATTACAGTCCGCGGGAAGTTATCTATAGAGTCGGTCGGTACACGAGAAATAGTCATAGCATAGGATGATAAGGTGATGAGGCATAAGCCTCTACTTGTATGATTGGATAGTGTGAGAATTTTAAAAGATGTGAATATAAAATTTAGTAGTAAAAAGAATTTTATGAAGATTTGTGTATTTGATTTGTTCTGCGACAAGATTCGTAATAAATGGAATTAAGTGAAGTAATGATGTTTGTTTTGAGAGAAAAGATAAGTGGTGGTAACAACCTGCTTATACACAAGGTACATACGAGGCGCGTCCAGAAAGTAAGTTCAGTTTGGTAATAAAATGAAATTGTACACAGATACAGAAGAAATTTTTATTGCAAAAAATTCTACAACTCTTAAACTACTTTTCCACATAACTGCCGAAATTTTGCAGGCATTTGTCATAGCGTGGCACCAGGTTTTGTATACCTTCTTCATAGAAATCTGCCGCCTGTGTCTTTAACCAGTTGGAAACAGTTTCTTTCAGCTCGTCGTCATTGGTGAAGTGATGACCGCCAAGGAAAGACTTGAGATGTAAGAACAGATGAAAGTCTTGCCAGTTCTTCTGTAACCAAAGGTGGACGCCCACTTCGTTCTTCATCGTGCACATCACTACGCCCGCCATTGAACTGTCGGACCCATCTTCTCACCATCGAATCACTCATCGCATTTGGTCCGTAAACATCGCAAATTTGCCGATAAATTTCACTTGGTTTCACTTTCCTCGCATTCAGAAACCGAATCACAGACCTGATTTCACAGGCGGCGGGATTTTCAATCAATGCCGACATTTCAAACAAACACAACAAAGCGTACGTAACTGACAGCGATCTCCAAATGGTGCACGTTCTTACCCTTGATACACATCGTCTACAGCGCATGTGCGGAACTGCAATCGCAGCGCTGCAGCGGAGATAAATTGAAATGGAACTTACTTTCTGGACGCGCCTCGTATATACGACCATCTGTAAGAAGCGTGGTCTAAAAGGTAGATGACTGTAAACAGCTGCAGGGTGATCTGTACAGGATATCTAGTTCGGTTGGTAAACATGGGATGAAGATAAATGTAGAGAAGAGTCAGCTTATTAGATATACAGTTAAAAAACTAAAGGTTGATTACGATTATTAGGTGGGGAAAGAAGCTTAACTGGGCAGGACACATTGGTCTGGTAGTAGGAAAAGGTTTCCAAATTCTGTACTTGTTGAAGAGAGTGATGAGGGGATGTACGAGAGAAGTAAAGGAATTGGGTTACAAAACATTGGTCAGACCATTGCTTGAATATGGTAGTGTAGTACAGTACCTACATTTTGCGTATCAAATACAGGAGTTGAAGAAGGAGTAAAAAAGGGCTGCTAGATTTGTTTCTGGAAATTACTGCGGAAAGCAATCAGTAACAGACATGATAAAAGAGCTCGAATGGGATTCATTGGAAGACAGGAGGAGTGTGAAGAGGGTCATGGGAGTGTACAATTCGTATATTGATGATGAGGCATGGAAAGATATTGGTGTAAGAATTAAAAGTAATGCATGTAAGGGAAAGGATGTCCATGACCACAAGCTGGAACTCGATTTCAGGCACAAGGGTGTAGGAAGATTCTCTTTTTTGAGGAAGGGTGACAGGGATTGAAATAAGTTACCAAAAACGTTGAAAGAATTTTAAGCTAAAATTTGCAGAGGGAAAATGTAGGTGGGTGCAGGAAAGGCAGAAGATGGGTGTGTAGGGAAATTTCCAACGGGGCGTCCGCTCCATTGCAATTAAACATATATGGATGTTGCAAACGAACGGAAGCAAAAAAAAAAAAAAACCAGTCAGTCGGCAATTCTCATATTCTTGGCCAGACTCGAATCGGAGATTCTCACAACACAAAGCCGAAGAGTTTTAAATTAGATACTGAGCTTACACCTGCTTTTACGAGCGGTCATTTTTGTTGTTTGGAACCAGAGTGCATCTCGTAAAGCACTGGCCGCCGCTTTGTGGTCTCCTGTGCTGCAGCCGCCTCGTCCGCCGGCAAGACAATGGGCGTGACAGCTTCCGCCGGGGGTACCTGCCGGCGCATCTTGATCACGAGTAACAACCCACAGAGGCGGCAACAAGTGTAGACTCCACTTCTACAACATCACTGCGCTAACTGAATTGTTTATTGTTTTTCCGTACCTCAGCCTGTAAAAATGACTGTGGTGGTGTTTTAAGCCTCGTCAACGTCGATGTCATTAGAGGCAGGAGAGGACTGACAACAATGGTTTTCAACAACGTATCTGAAGGGATCATCAAGGCATTTGCCTGTATTGATTTCAAGCTGGAATCTGTACGGCTGCACCTGGATTTGAACACGCATGCTCCCGAATATCTGGCAACAGTATTATCACTCATCCACCGGTTTTGGTCTGGGATCAAAACAAGACCAGATTATGTTAAAATGAAAAATCTTAAGCAACACTAAACCTTGGCATTGTATATCTACCATTTAGTGGATGTGCAAAAAAAAAAAAAAAAAAATTACTGCTAATTATATACTCATGAGTAACGTTCGGATCTTTGTGACCAAAAAAATTGAGAAATATGCAGGAAAATATTACCTTAAAAATAGGTAAATATGACCTGAAAATGACAAAATATGACCAAACATTTAAATTTACTATACATTATAACATGCTCAATTACACATAATTTATTCGTCACTTACATGTAGACAGCATAATTTACTTCCGAACACTCGCTGCACCATTGCGAAATTAAATTTTAAATCGTTTTGTTGAAGTCACTTTAATTTCAGATAATTTTCAAAATAGAATTCTTTCATCTGTACTAAAGTACTCCTCTCTAAATTACATTACACTTTCAGAAAATTTTATCTTCGGCGTGGCGGTAGGTATACTCACTGATCCAATGCAGATTAACGATGACGGAGGATATTTCATTGAGATATTGACACTGATCGACACAGGCATGCCTCTGCTGCATTGTCGATTTTAAAAGGCGGGCGGTGTATTACGTTTAGAGAGTGACAATAGTGTATAACTTTAATTCTTGACTGTGTAAGGTCCCCTCTTCCTGTATTTAGGTTTAGGTATTTGTAATCTGCCCGTCTTCAAGCCGTAATCTAAGCTGCAGAAGCCGGCAGATTATTTCCATTCACAGTTCAGAAACAAATAAATAATAAATATCTAGACAACGAATTCTTTGAAGTAACCCTCGAAAACACTTTTTATTTATATTCACAAGGGTCAAAACACACTTCTTACATTCCTTTTATTCAACGACTTGCCAGATATATTTTATATTCTCATCCATACCCTCGCCATATTTTCTTTGTCTTCTCGTCCAAAGATATACATTATCATAGATAACCATTGTCCATAGATATTCTGGCACTTTAATATACGTTTATCTTTATCATTTTTTCATAACAATTTAACACATTTGTATACACAACACAAGCAAGACTAATATTTAATTAACTTTTAACAAAAATTATTCACAAAAATTAAAGTGTAAGGGACTTTGTCACCTTACAACTGGTGAATTCTGACTACAGTGAAAATTAATTTTGTTTTTTTATTCCTCATCTGTATAGCTGAAGTACAGTTCTGTGAATAATTATCTTAATTTCTTATCATCTATCTCTAGTGAATTCCCGGTACTATTAAAAACTACTTTTCTCAAAATATGACCATAAATATTATCGAAATAAAAACTAGGAAAATGGTCTGAATATGCATTTATATGTTATATAAAATACATTTAAATACAATTAGAAACATTGAATCAGTGTTTAACTCAGCATTTCAGCCCCACAAAAAAAAAAAAAAAAAAATCAGGAAAAAAATATGACTTGTTCTAAAGATCCGAACCCTACTCATGAGTAAATCAAAAGATTTGATATGAAATGAAAGTTTTCTGGGAACGATGGGAGAAGGAACGGGTATGTGGAACTGTCTTCGAGAATAGAATGGATAGGACGATGTGTCAAGCCTTGATAGCTGGTAGAGCGAACACACCGAGGGAAGAACGTTACGGGAAGTAAAATGTTAAAGCAATGAAGCTAACAAATGGCGGCATAAGTTATAGGGGGATATGTTGAGGTTAACCGAGATGGAAAAGTCTTCCGGTTGTCGGTCAGGAATGCTGTTTTGATTGAACGACTTTACAGATTAACATGTTGGACGTTTATTGTATGTTGTTATTCAGTTAACTATTGATTGCATTATACTCGACTAATGAAGAAATTTTTACACCATTATAAGCTTGCCATAACCAAATCTTATATAGGTTGCGTGATAACCGAGGGCGTCAATCATTCGACTTAACAATTAACAACTGAAATATTAAAACTGAAAATCAGTCGGATCTATAAGCACTTCAATGTGATGAAGCTCTGAAATTAAGAAGACAATTGAATCCAATATTTTTGGAAAATATTTTAATGTTGCGTTGGAAATATTTACAATAATTCTACTTTTTGTTTAGTTAATAATAAATTTGTGTCTCATTAACATGTATTACGCATACCTTAACCGCCGAATACCTAGAAAACTGATTATTTTTCTCGCCATTTAATCTGCAAGTCATGAAACAAATGGTATATAGTCTTAAAATAATGATCCAATCGACAAGTTCATAATCCCATCTAGAAATCAAAACTATGGTAGTAAAATTCAAATGCAATAAAGACCTGGTGAAGAGTATGTGTTTTATCAGATATACACTTATCTTACATAGAGAAATTTTCACAAAAAAGCGAAAAGTTATACAGAAGTTAAAATCTGATGATCGGTTTACATATTCAAACTAAACATTTCTACGCTTACTAATGTGTGTGGAGTAACTAAAAATGAATGTAGATATTATTAGTTTTAATGTCTGACCTTTATTTATCTGTATTAACCGATTATTTGTACGAACAGAGATGGTTAAATGAACGAAAATCAGGAATGCTAAATATTATAGTTGGCTTATGCTCTTAGTCACATACCCGTCATATAACCCTGTGAGCCTTTGAAGAGAAGATGAATCATGTCAGCACACTCGTCTCGCAAGATGTTCGCTCGCTCACTATACATGGAAATTGGGTCTGTCTGGAGCGCAGCGGGAGAGTCTAACTACAGGCGACAGTGCGAGGTAACACGAAGACGCTGCAGGAAAGACTGGCAGCTTAAAACAGTTCACTCTGATATCGTAAATAAGTCGTTCATATAACTGTTTTTCTCAAAAAAAAATAGGAATAATCGCACACAATCAGATTTTTACAGTTTCACTGAGTTCATTTATTCCTACGTCTCTTTTTAACATCTCAGGACTGACGTTTGACTATTAAAAGTTTTTGTGAAGACGAGAACCCTAATACTGACAATCATAACGTATTAAACTATCTAGATGGATGCACGTAATCTGGACTTGATTACTGTTTTAAACAAACCTTGCTCTATAGGTTTTATTTCAGTACGGTAGCGAGAAGACATCCTCAATACGAATTTGATTATGATAATATTTTTTCAGTGCTTTTTGCACGATTAGATTTTTTACTTTACTGGAATCTTCGCAATATCATACAGCAGTTTACATTTTTTATGTATCTGAGATTTATTTTTTAATAAAAAGAACGTAAAAATCTCGTTTGGTGTAATTACGAGAATGTTAAGCCAGCCACACACGAGCGGTCCATCTGGCGCCAGGTCATTTCGCACCATTCCATTTAGACTCGGTCCAAACCAGGGGGTCACACACGACAGAGCTGCGCCAAGCCAGTGCGTGCGTACAAATTTCGCCAGTCCGGCTCTGGCAGTGTAGGGGCTAGCACGATTGCTCGGCATTTTAAGGGTCACCTATTCGACTCCACCCTGGGGCTTGTTTGGTTTTATTTTAGTGTTGCTTTTTTTTTTTTTTCTTTGAAAATGTGTCCCAAAATTACATGAAAGAAGCCAAATACAATATTTAGTACAATATAAACTGGAGCTGGCTAAATGATCGTACAGACCGAAGGCCTTTTTTTTCGCTAGGTTATGGAAAGTTTTTTTAAAAATCAGCAGTCATTTAAAACTATTTTTTCGCTTTTAATTTTATTTTACAGGGAAAAAATTAAATGCTTCTTAAATGAATTATTAAAAACAATTGTCATAAACGAAGAAAATTAGTAAGAACGTATAAAATACAAAATGCGGTGGTGTAAGTCATTTTTCCTTGTTTTATGGAAATTAACATAATGCAAAAGATATTGTAATAAATTTTGGAACATAGATGTTGTAATATATTCATTTTAGTGATGTCACCTGGAATCAAATTTAACACCAAGATTATAATTGAATAAAGTCTATAAAATGGTTACATTTTACTGCTGATAAAAATGACTGAAACTAGTGTTTATTAAAAAACCGAACGAACATACTACTGTGTATGACTTACACCGGTGTATTTATAACCAAAACTGATATATAGTGAGATTGCGTAATGTATCTTGAATTGTAAGAAAGAAGATCTTGAATTGTTTCCTTAGAATCAATTATGTCTTTAGAAATCCTATTGAGAAGTGCGCTGTAAGTTAGCATGTAGGATACACAGTGAGCACGCAGGATACGTTTACAAACACAATGATTTAAGTATGATTTATACCACTTTGTTGATAAATAAAGCACGTATTTCGTTCATCAGTTGAATTTTCAGTTCCTCCTGTTGGAAGTTGAATGAAAATCTGACTTGCTTCATATTTTTTACTAACAGATTGAGAGATTGATTTATCTACATATGGTTTCGGTGTCTTTTTTTATTAAAAATGTGACTGACCTACACAATTGTGACTTAAACCCTTCCAAATAGAACCTATCTCCGTGAGATAAAAACTCTTTATTTGAAGCCGCGGCCAAAGCTCATATTTTCGATTTTTCAGAATTGTTTTTGGTGTTGCACTAATTCGCTATTAATACTGATTTTTTTAAAAAAAATATCTGTGTACAAGAATGAAAGAACTAGGGTGAAAACGACGAACAGATGAAATTCTATGAATTTATTAGCCGTTCTAAACTAACTATTGGGTTTAATCTATAGATATAATAAAACTATAAACGGGAAAGTATGCACATATGAGATATTCTTTAAAAAATGAGTTCGGGTAGTATTAACGCGCTACAGGAAAGAAATGAGATGTATTTTTTTAATTTGTGTCTGTCTGAAAATTATGAACAGGATTAAGAAAAATAAATATTTGCCAGATTTTGACCGAGTTTCGTTTATGTACAGTCCGTGGTCCCGCGAGTAAAATAAGGCAAGTTTCATTTTGATGTGAATTTGGAAGCTGAGATATATAAGACAAAAGTGTCTGCAAATTAGTACCCACTTTTCGTTGCGCGGGTTATCCCACTCCAGTCGTGGTGGGGGTAGTCTACCAGACCCTCGGCTACCTGGCTCGGCGCGGTGGATTTTGGACTTGCCAAAAATCCAGCAGGGCCTGCCGAGCCACGCCAGTCCGTCCGCGCTGCCCCACACACGACGAGTTTTGGATCGGCGCGAGGACATTTGGCCTGTTGGCTCGTCCGTGTGTGGCGGCCTTTAGTGTTGACTTTGATAACAACCAAAAACTCAGAAAGCACAATAAAACGACATATTTTCTTTAGAATCAAAACCTACTTCATGTTGTGAAGCCTGTTATACAGGGTGAGTTTTTTATCTTGAGACAACTAAATATCTCGAAAACTACAAATCCGATCAAAAAAAGTGGGTAATAAAAATTGTTCGTCTCGACGGGGGACATCCGATGATACCAAATTTGACTCCCCACCCCCACCCCCTAGGGGTGGGGGAAGGGGGAGAAAAAAAACTTAAATAGGAACCCCCATTTTTTATTGCAGATTCTGATTCCCCGGAAAAAACTACCCCTATTTCACCCCCAATTCGAGTCATTTTGGTCGATAGATGGCGCTGCAATCGACAAAAATCAAAATAAGCAAAAATTCATTTAAAAATGAGGATATCTCGTGAAATACACATCAGATCAGCAAAATACAAGTTAATGTGATTGATATTTTTCAAAAACTATTCAATAACACCACCCACCTCCAAACTTGAGGGATGGGAATGGACATTATTTCAAAATGCACTGATGCAAATTCTTTAGCAGATAGCGAAAGTCAAACATTACTTTTTGCGTTACCCAGGAACAACGACGTGGACGTAGTAATTTTCTGTTCCCTTTGGGGTGCTAGATTTAGGTGAGTCCCCTCGCCTCTCACCATCGGGGTGCTTGTTTTTGGTGAGTCCCCTCGCCTCTCACCATCGGGGTGCTTGTTTTTGGTGAGTCCCCTCGCCTCTCACCATCGGGGTGCTTGTTTTTGGTGAGTCCCCTCGCCTCTCACCATCGGGGTGCTTGTTTTTGGTGAGTCCCCTCGCCTCTCACCATCGGGGTGCTTGTTTTTGGTGAGTCCCCTCGCCTCTCACCATCGGGGTGCTTGTTTTTGGTGAGTCCCCTCGCCTCTCACCATCGGGGTGCTTGTTTTTGGTGAGTCCCCTCGCCTCTCACCATCGGGGTGCTTGTTTTTGGTGAGTCCCCTCGCCTCTCACCATCGGGGTGCTTGTTTTTGGTGAGTCCCCTCGCCTCTCACCATCGGGGTGCTTGTTTTTGGTGAGTCCCCTCGCCTCTCACCATCGGGGTGCTTGTTTTTGGTGAGTCCCCTCGCCTCTCACCATCTGGGTGCTTGTTTTTGGTGAGTCCCCTCGCCTCTCACCATCGGGGTGCTTGTTTTTGGTGAGTCCCCTCGCCTCTCACCATCGGGGTGCTTGTTTTTGGTGAGTCCCCTCGCCTCTCACCATCGGGGTGCTTGTTTTTGGTGAGTCCCCTCGCCTCTCACCATCGGGGTGCTTGTTTTTGGTGAGTCCCCTCGCCTCTCACCATCGGGGTGCTTGTTTTTGGTGAGTCCCCTCGCCTCTCACCATCGGGGTGCTTGTTTTTGGTGAGTCCCCTCGCCTCTCACCATCGGGGTGCTTGTTTTTGGTGAGTCCCCTCGCCTCTCACGTGTTTGTTTCTAACAACAATTCTAAAGCAAGTGCTCGAAAATATCACCACCGACATCGATGCATTTATTTACCCGCTCTTGGAATGATTCGACGCAACTAAGAAGCATATCCGGCGTGATTTTTTGACAAGCGTTGGTAATTCGTTCAATCATGTTTTCAGGCGTTGTTGGCACTTCACTGTAAACTTCATTCTTCAAGTATCCCCATAAAAAAAATCAGGCGAAGTGAGATCTGGTGATCTTGCAGGCCACGGCACTGGACCTCCTCTTCCGATCCATCGACGATTGTACAGACGATCTAACACTTCCCGCGATCTTACAGCAAAATGTGCTGGACAACCGTCATGTTGAAACCACATTGTTTGTCGCACGTCTAAGGGTACGTCTTCAAGCAATGTTGGCAGTACGTCCTCTAAGAGTTGTTGATATTTCTCCCCATTGAAATGTCCATGGATAAAATGTGGACCAATAAGTTTGTCCCCAATTATCCCACACCAAACATTTACATTCCACGGACGCTGATGTTCAACTTGGCGTAACCAATGCGGGTTTTCCACACTCCAATAATGCATGTTGTGTCGATTAATGGTGCCGTGGTTAGTAAAAGTGGATTCATCCGAAAACAGTACTCGAGCAAAGAAATGGGGTTCTTCTTGTATTTTCTGTAGCGACCATCGGCAAAATGTCAATCGATTATCGAAATCATTGCCGTGAAGTTCTTGATGCAACGAAACATGGAACGGATGGTATTTTCTACGATGCAAAATCTGACAAACAGTAGTCTGAGAAATTCCTGATTCACGACTTATTTGTCGAGTACTAATGTGAGGGTTATAAGCCACTGCAGCTAAAACTGCAACTTCGTTATTTTCTCCAGCTATCGTCCTTCGCCGCTTTCGTTTGTTTGTGTGCACACTTCCCTCCTGAGTGAACTGTTGGATAATACGGTAAAAAGAAGCGCGCGATCGAGGCTGGTCTGGAAAACGATGAGCATAAAGATCAACAGCATTATCGATATTCTTGCGACATTCTCCATAAATGTAGACCATTTCAATTTTTTCTTGCAACGTTATAGCCTGCATTCTCATTGACACGTGCAACAGAACGAAGTAAATAAATCAGAGATGTTATGAACGCTATGAAAGTACATCAAGTAATGAGAAAACTCTGAGAAATGAGCGACGATGTGAACGCAATGGAAGTACATCAAGTAATGAGAAAACTCTGAGAAATGCAGCGCCATCTATCGACCAAAATGACTCGAATTGGGGGTCAAATAGGGGTAGTTTTTTCCGGGGAATCAGAATCTGCAATAAAAAATGGGGGTTCCTATTTAAGTTTTTTTTCTCCCCCTTCCCCCACCCCTAGGGGGTGGGGGTGGGGAGTCAAATTTGGTATCATCGGATGTCCCCCGTCGAGACGAACAATTTTTATTACCCACTTTTTTTGATCGGATTTGTAGTTTTCGAGATATTTAGTTGTCTCAAGATAAAAAACTCACTTGGTATACTTCTCTCCAACGGATGTTATAAACTTATCTCCAAAATAAATTAATTTGCGATATAGCCACAACAAATGCACCAAGAACTGACGCGAAAGTAACAGCAACTTTTTTTCTTCAGTACAGTTCCAAATAGTAAGATACTAGTAGTGTTCAGGTTTCTGGGCACCTTGGCTAATATTGCTTGTTCTCCTTTCTAATACGATCAGCAAAATTATTACAGTTGTCTAATATATTTTCGCTTATCAACTGACCCGTCATAGTCTATTAATGTTCATTAAGCTTTGGAATTGTATAGTAGTTTCTTGGCAATTAATTATCCTTCATTCTAAAAAAAATATATATGTGTACTACTGACTTGTAAACTACCAACATTTCTTTTTTAACGATACTGAATCAAAGATTCTTTTATCCAGACTACTGACAGGTATCTCCAAATGATGGACTGCATTACGTTATATTTACAAATGACGACTTTATACCCTGTAATCTCGCTGGTAGATTGTGGAGACGTCAGTCTGGAAAAGTAGATGGTATCTCGCCTTGAGCATCTATTCCTTCTTTGTGCCAGAAATTGTAACTTTACGCTCTAGTAACAGTCGTGTGTTCAGTGAGGCTTCATGATACGGAAGAAGAGTTACTGATTATAAACCACTAATCCCAAATTCAAATACATGATTTTTCTTACCCCTGGTTAGGTATCATTAAATCAAGAGATACCCATCTTGAATAAGAGTTTCGGTTTAGATTCTAATGACTTTAAACTGCTCTTTCAACCTGTATATAAAGTAAGTCGTGGGGTTTGTACTGCACATAAAATTACATGTTAAAGTTTAAGGTTATGCTGACGCATCAAAGGCAGATTTTGCACATGATAGAGACTATCAGGAGGATTTTTTTTTTTTTTTAGTTTGGAAAAAAAAAAAAGTCAGTAAATGAAAAAGTTTAAAAAAATAAAAGAAATAAAAGTAAAAAACATTCATGAAATTCCAATATTTTATGGCAGACTCCGTTAAATTGATGCGCGTATATCCCGAAAAAACAACAACGATTAGTGCTAAAGAGAATCGTTAAAGAAAGCATTTCCAAACTGAACCCTCTTTTTACAACTGCCCTTGTAGTTCCTTACGGTAAGTCACTACTGGTAACTGTTTGTGAAGGGCTGAAACAGGCGAAGGAGGCGCAGGGTTCGAGAACACAAAGGACTTCTAGTGGACATGTTCATCGTGAGTCGTGTCGCATCCCCGCTGGGTCAGCGAAGTTTCCACCCACCCCTAGGACAGACAGCAAGTTGTGAGGGTGGGTCAGCCATCTGGCGTCTGCCCAGGCTGGTGTGCAGCAAGCACAAGTCATCCCCCCCGACCCTAACTTCAATACCACCGCCCCCGCTCCAGCGCCTCATAAGCGGACACGGATGGAATACTGAACGGAGCACAGCTTTCTACACGGCGGATCAGGCGGAGGATTCAAACTCATGGGAAATACTACGCAGAGGCAGATGACGGCAGTTAATCGTGATAATGTATTCAATTGGATTAGCATTATCTCAAAGTTGTGACATTTATGTCTGACCTCTTTGTACAGTATTTTTCTGCTTAGTAAATAATTATTTTCGTGATAATACTATGTGTTTAAAAATGTTCCGAGTACAATTTATGAAATTAATTGTACTGAAATGTAAATAGGGAAGTGTACAACGGGGGCAGTAACAGCGTCTTAGTTTGTAAGTAGGGTAATATTGCATCTTTGGTCGTGTGTGTGTGTGTGTGTGTGTGTGTGTGTGTGTGTGTGTGTGTGTGTGTGTGTGTGTGCGCGCGCGCGCTCGCGAGTTGGCGTGGGAGGGCTCTTATGAGAGCTCCGCGAATGGTTGTTAAGAGTGTAATCTGAAAATGTTATGTGGGATAATTTGTATTGCGTGTAAAGTTGAGATTGAGTTTCAGAAAGTATTAAACTGAACGTGCGTACTAATTTGAACTGTGTGTTTGGTTTTCTAGAAGTTATTTCAAGAAATCCTAAATATCGTGGGCATGTATACGGGCACGATACTAAATGTAGGCCATTAAAAATAAGAACTGTTCGGCTTGCAGTGTTAGAGGTGGACAGAGGGCCAACCACCCACAACGCGCCGAAGGTAATTAGGAGATCGCATTTGGCGACTTCTACCAGGATTAGCAGCTCGCATGTGGCTCAACCTTCCAGGATAAAGGTGAGGCCGGAGAGTCGCAAAGAACTACCCCGCTGTAGGATATGAATATTTTACGCTGGCCCCTATCGTTGGCATGAACCCTCAATTAATAAAACTGAAAGTAAATGTTTACTGTAAAAAGAAAAATGTGTTTACGTCGGCTTTTATAAGGCGTACCAATGAAATGTGATACCAATGCAAAAGTTCATAATTAATTAGAAAATTGTCCCACAGTCTCTAGTCTGCTTAATTTATTTTCACATGTATTCAAGCAGATAGTTTCTACTACACTTTCTTTGCAAACTAGCAATGTTTTCTCGTACCAGAAGTCTCTTTTAGCAATTGAATGATACTAATAGTTGGTCATTTGATATATCATCCTTAGCAGTGCATCTGCCAATTTCTATTTTCATACTTCCTATCGGCCTTGCTGTTCATTGCGATAATCTTAGAATGGCGATTCCACTAGCAGATTTGTCAACTTCTAGGCATGAGACAAGTAGCAAATTATCGTTTAATTACTCCAGGGACTGCACATATTTCGATACCAGGAATCTTTGGCTGTATTGAGAGAAAGCAGCGAAAAATAAAAGAATAAGAAAACACACAAATACACGTGCACAACAAATACCTCACATCTCACAAGCGAAAAAATGCAGCTTTCAGTATCCTGAAGAATGTTGATCTCAAAATTGTGTTCTACTTTATTTAATTATAATGTTACAACAAATAAGTGTAGTAATCCCTTAGGCGGCTACAAATATAGATTCGAAAACCACCCATCCTGAGAGTCGAAATGATTTTTCAACAAGTTTAGTGGGACTTTGATTAAGGCCAGCATGACAACGGACAATAAAAGTTAGCGAGACAATTCAGTTACTGGAGTACTCACAGCAATATTCGTTTCTATTTTTTTGCGCGCAATAACCTTTCATTTCATTTTTGAAGCAGTCATACCATTTGCAACCTAATTATTAACGCAATTTTTGTTACCTGATTTTTTAACTGCTGGATGTTTTTCATTCTTTCTCCGCCTTACCACCTTCGCCCTCCTCCCCTCTCCCCATGGTAATGAAAATTTGCTGTAACAGCAAATACAAAGATTCTGTATTAAATTTACAATATTTTTACGTACTTTATTATTCGAATACTTCATTAAAAGAAACTCTGTACTAATGATCAGGCTTCAATCCTACAAAAAAGGAAGGAGATAGACTTGTGTGCACAGTAATAGCTAGATATAAAATTTTATCACCAGTAGAATTATTTTACCTGCACTGACCATCATTAAAATAGTTTCCCCTAAAAACACAAACCTTATGTGATCGAATAACGATCTGGCTTCTGGTGAATGGGAGAAGTGTTTCACAGGAAGTGTAGCATTAAACTAGCGAAAAAAATTATGTAATTACAATTTCAAGTTAAAAAGTAAAACAACGACCAAACAAGATTTATCAACCCACAAAGGATCACGCGATGGCAAAAGTTGCAGAGAACATGTCTGATTTTTTGTGTCGTCCGGGAGATTTAGCTAGCGAGTGGCAAGAGTTTGGTGAAAGAGGATTCCGCTCGTGTCGCGGTCTTTAAGCTTAATGGAGGACCTAAGTGTTGTCATCTACCTGTGCTCGCCCAAGTATTCTATCGTTCGATGCTTTATATCGGATACCGGGTTAGCAATCACAGGATGTCCGAGCTACCCCACCTTCTCCCTTTTGTTTTTTCGTAGATCCTCAAGGTTCTTGTGCGACGAGGGAAAGATAGGAACA
Organism: Vandiemenella viatica; assembly: GCA_031002005.1. Classification (NCBI taxonomy): domain Eukaryota; kingdom Metazoa; phylum Arthropoda; class Insecta; order Orthoptera; family Morabidae; genus Vandiemenella; species Vandiemenella viatica. The sequence continues at coordinate 273,138,788 of JARYHS010011408.1, read as the reverse complement.
GCTATTATAACCGACCAATTTTTGCCACGAGAGTCTACCAATGCCGAGGACATTTCCTCGATGCTATTGGCTGATAAAAGAAGCGATGCCCCAAGGATGTCATTTGTCCATTCCTGTGGGAAGCACTTTGCACTCCAGGCTTCCCAGTTTTGAATTTGATAAAATATTGCGTCCTTGCAGTGGCAGCACCCAACACCAGACCTCCAAAATAGTTCGACAGGGAAATTGTGCCCCTTGCGAAAAACTTGCGCCGAGGCACTTTTCAGAGGGCCTACACACAGTTTGATAAGCGTCTGGGTTGAAAATCAGACCCGAGGTAAGCACAACACCTGCCTCATATTCGCCTTCGACCACAGTACGCGCTATATGGATGTTATACAGCCGAGGAGTAGTTGCCTTTACCCAAGTCTGTGGCAACGCCGCCTTTAAGAGGTGTCAGACACCGTTTTAGCTGCTGAAAGTATATCCTGAGAGAATTGTGAAACTTGGTATTAGTTTCTTTTGTAGTGGGTACTTACTTGGTGAAAGATCAACAGGTTAAAAGTCATCACTAATATTTATGTTAAGCAGCGGTAGCTTAATGACGTGTGTATGTGTGTGTATTTCCAAGAGACTATGGGTCTATTCCAAAATTTAACTTGACGATTACAGAAAACCATTAATAAACTGTTGCCTAAATGAGTGATATCCTCTTCAGTCCGAAGCTCATAATAAAGATGGTATATATATGATACCTCGGGAGTCAAGCAGGAAAATTATGCACACAACTTTACTGCTTCATGTTACTTTATTTCATTGAAAACTATATGTCTTTATCTTTATTTCGATGAGCCATTTTGTACAGCTGCAGGATCCCAAGTTTCCAAACAGGGCTGCCAAAAGCAGAAGATCGATCATATGAGCTGCGAGAATCGCGATGTATATTGTAGATGATACGATAGGCCAGAAAAGGTTCAGCCGTGCAATGGCCCAAGAAAAAAATAATTGCTGGAGGTATCATATATGATACCTCGAAACTGAAAAGGATATACAAGTCCTGGGTTTTAACTCGATCCCGCCGTATCATAGCGGTTTAGTTTGGCGGCACCTTACAGAAGACGGCCAAAACTTGCTTGTGCAACTAGCGAAACCCTTCAGTGTTAGATGTAACAACAATTGGAGAAGAGATTGCTGCAGGTACCGATGGTTTGTCCGAGCGCAATGTTGTTGCTATCCGCGGGGGTTAACACACAGACAGAAAGCTAATTGCAGCCGCCCTGTGATTGAATCTGGACGCTAAATATTGACGGCTCCGATTTGCATCCCTATCTAATTGTCCCAGCCCTCAATCGCGACGCGTTCCAGCTAATCGGCGCGGTGTTTGTGTCGTCTGCCTGGGGAACCAGCCGCATGTACATACAATGAACCAGCTGTCTGAGGAGGCAGCAAATGCCCAGTGTTTTAAACTTCCCCCGCACAGATTTTTACAACGGCGTTTTAGCTTCTCTAGAGATTCCACAAGTGTAAATAATATATTGAATTATGATTACAGGTGGAGAAAATGCAATGCATAAATTACAGGAACATTTGTTGCAAATATCAAATGTAAACAAAAAGTGGATTAAATGTAAATGGTTCGATGACAAACATGAATCAAAATTTCGTATCCCCTGTTTTGTTTAACATTTTTTTCAGTTTTTTTCGTTTTTTCTTCATAAAATCTGTGAAAGAGAATTTCTGCCACCAATTTCGTATTTTAAAAATGAGCCTAGTATTCATCAGTTGGCCAAACATGCAGCAATATGATGTTTAATTTTTAATATTAACTAACAGATTGTTGTCACCTTCAACGTAATTCTCTCTCATCACAATCTAGCCCTATTGGTGTTTCAGCTTTGTAAAACAATACTGATAACGTTCGTTGTATATGTAATTCAATGCCCGTCATTGTATTAAAGGTAGCCTACCTCAATGTCTTCCTATCAGCGCGGATTTTAATTTTGTGAACAGAAGCAATGCCACCTAGAGCGAAGTATGATGATTAGGGAGGCCAGGGAAGGATAGTCGTCCAAATTTTGGCATATAATTGATCCACTGACAAGGCTGCGTGAGCGAGCACAAGGTCTTGATGATTTCTTATTTTGTTATTTCTTTGCTCATGACTTTACTCCTCGTCTATGTCGAGATTACTAGAGGCAGGAGAGGTGTATGGATAAGTGAATGGAATGAATATGACCATGATGTTTTGAAGGAACCACGTCGGCATTCACTTAGGAAGATTTCGCGAAAGCATGGAAAGCCGAAATCGGATTGGCTGGACATAGATTCGAAATCACGTCCTCCCGAATCTAAGGCAAGCGCGTTACCGTTTACCTTCCACGTAAGGTAATAATAATAATAAATATAAAGGTACTATATGGCCTTCATGGTTTGAATACTGGTGAATTTTCAGCATTTTAATATGTTTACATCCATAACAAAAGCCGGATGAAGATTTTGGTCAAAGTACGGGAAGATTTTTTTTTTTTTACTTGTTTTACGCCTCGTCGGCGGCTAAGGTGGGATGGGACTGGGGACAAGGAACGGGAAGGAATTCGGCCATGGCCTTTTGAAGGAAGCAACCCGGCATTTGCCTGGAGTGATTTGGGGAAACCATGGAAAACCCAAATCTGGATGCCCGGACGGGGATTCGAACCCACGTTCTCCAGAACCACGCTCGGTAGAACGGGAAGATTTTTTTTTTTTTTGTAACTGCTTTACGTCTCTTTTTAACATCGAGGTCTTTAGAGACGGGAAAGGATGGGGGCAAGAAATGGGAAGGAATTCGGCCATGGCCTTTTGAAGGAAGCATCCCAGCATTTGCCTGGAGTGATTTGGGGAAACCATGGAAAACCCAAATCTGGATGCCCGGACGGGGATTCGAGCCGCCGTCCTCCCGAATGCGAGGCGAGAACGGGGAAGAAATTCAGCTATGGTCCTTATAAAGGAACCAGACCGGCATTAATATAGAGATTTCGCGAAACCACGGAAAACTAAACCTGGTTTCGAACACGTGTCCTCCAGAATTGGATGCCCGAACATTACCACTCAACCACCTCATTTGGTATAGTCAAGTGCGACTGGAGAGGAATAACAAACGAAGAGTTCAGGACTCAAGCCTATCGTACCGGCCATACTGAATACGATCACATAGTATAAAGCTTATCCTCAGGTTCACCATCATATGTTACAAATTTACCAACAAAAATGTTCAAAACCTAAGTGTTTAACAAAAAACACATCAACTTTGATGTTAATGGGAACATCATTAGTAAAATTATCACATTCATTATCCTATTAGTGACTAAATTACATGACTAACCATTATGAAAATGGATTTATGGAAACGGTGTCACTGCACATACTTTCAAGAACAGAAATGTTTCTGGACGAATTTTGACAGCACCAGTTGAAAATTTTCCCGCTGGACTAACGATTCCGTTTAAGCAAAATTTCCTAGCTTGTTATCTGCCTTCCATGTTAACTTTGTATCACGAGTTCTTCAGAGAGGATAAAAGAAATAAAAAAAAATCGGCTACCGCGTAGACTCGACGCTTCGAAGCGTATTTGGTCGCAAACTAAGCGCAGGCCTTGGCGGTGACAGCGCAGTAAATTGGGTTCGTTCTGGCCTTTCAGAGCGGCTGTTTCCTCGTCCAAGTTTAAGCTGTCACAGCGCCGGACGCGAACTGGGGGCCGCTCAAGTAGGCGCGCGACTTAATTAACAGGGGCGGTGACTGATAACGAACTAATTAGCGCCGTCTGGGAAGGCGCCTGCCAACATCGTAGTCATTAAAATAATTCTGGAATCTCTCTTCAAGCCGAGATCAGTTCTGTAAAAAAAGTGGGATTGGGAAAATATTTGGTCCGTCATGCTATTTACTGAATGAGTTAGGAGGGGGGAACGCTCTGGCCTCACGTTCTGAGAGACACGAGTTCGAATCGTTGTTCAGCTACCTGGATATGGGTTTTCCGTGGTTTACCATAACAACTGCAGGCGAATGCTGGAACGGTTCCTCTAAAGGCCATGGCCTTCCCGTTCTTTGCTCCAAGTCCTTTCCCGCCTTTAATGATTTCAACGTCGACGAGGCATAAAGAAAAAATGAGATATTAATTTCTTTCTCTCTCTCTCTCTTTCTCTGTTCTCACAGGTAGCCAATGTGGTTCAAGATAAGAAGCAAGGGAACCAGAGGCTCGATTCTAGAAAATCATTGTTTAAATTTCAAAGTTTCTCCCAACAATTTTCTAAGCTTTTCATCAAAAGTCTTAGTATGTTTCCTTAATATTCTTAAGCGTTTAATAATTGTTAGCCATAGTAAATTCATGGAATGATATAACTATCATTGAATTTATAGAAAGCTCATATTTACACAGAAATCTTACCTTTGGTTAGTTAAGAGGTAATAGCAATCTATTACCAGGTTTCTTGTCTCAGGAGCGTTTAAATCCAAGGAGTGGAAAGTCTGTATTGCCATCACTCTGCGAAAAGTGTAACTTTTGTATGATGAGTGTTTTTTTTTGTGAACACTGTAGTTCATTAGGCGGAGATAGGGAACCACATCAAAATTCGTCTTTTTGACTATGGGAAACGGGCAATCAGAAAGGCTGGTACTAGTGGTCGAGGATTAGGTCCTGTTACCGTTTTAACTGCCCGATTCTGTGTTTTGTGCCTTCATGCACGTATCCACACGGGCGGGTAATTATTACGATGAGGCTTGTACGTCAATGGCGATTTCTCTATGCGTCCAGCTATCATCGAAGTGTATTTTTATTTTACACTATTCGAGGTATATTGCTCAGCAATTTCCTTGATAATTTATTCCAGTCGCCGAGTCCTCTAACTCCAAAACAGCATATCCCGCTCACTTGTGCACAAAGTCAAATGGTAATTAATTTACATACTTTTTCTAGTGTCTACCATAACAGCATCTCTTTTTTATATCAGTCATGGACTGTTGTGTGATAACAGTCCGCTGTGAAACCTAGCTGTCCTCTTCTGCATTCGCCCCAACATAAGTTTTTGATACACATGTGCCTCATGCCACCATCCTTGTGCAACGATCTGTCCAAAGATCTGCAGCTAAGTTCCCCACTTGTATGATAAATCGCGTCATTATATTCTACAACATGCGTAGTAATTTGAATCATTTTCATACAACTTCGCCAATGCAATCTATCCAGGTAAAATTGTTAACGAATAATATTTCAAGACTTTTTACGCATTACACCAACAATGTCTTGTTCCAGCGAATAACGACAAAAAATCCCTATGTTCCCTACCTTTGCACCTAATAAACTAAGGGCTCCCAAACTTTTTCTTACAATGCTCCCCTTCCGTCAAAAGAGAGGTTTCCACGTTTATCATCCATCAAAAAAATGTTCCCTGTTCCCCTCCCTCGCGAAATTAGTATGTGATATTAGAACAAGAGCTTTTCAAGAGGCGAGCGGTAAAGCTATCTTCCACCCCTCCCCCTCCCCGCTGACTTGTCTTCGCGCCCCCCTGGAGGGGGGGGGGGGCGATTTTGTGAACCTATGCAATAGACCAATTCTTCGTGGCATTTATGTTCATTCCATGCTGATGTAAGCAATTGAATATTATGTCCATTCTTTTTCCTCTGTTATTCACAATCCTCTCTAGATGTAATCCTCCAATTTATTGAATAATTATGTTTAACTTTCAACAAGTCATCAGAGCCTTGAATGTCAAATGGTTTTCTAAGAAAGTGACTCAACTGAAATAAAACTAAGTCTTCTAACAAATACGTCTAAATCGTATAAGCTTAAGAACACTTCTAGATAATCTACTTTACAATCGAATCTTATACAATTAGTAGTATTTTCCTGCTACATCACTTACGCTGACCTTAGAGTTCATAGTAATGGTTTTACCCTTTGTTTTTCTTCTAGCAGCAAACCATTAATTTACAATTTAGGTATGCTTATTGGTGTGTTGATCCCTGATGCAGTGGTTTAGCTAACGTTTTCCGCAAATTTCTAACTTAAATACGAAAAACAGTCAAAAAACGATGCTAGCAGAAATCAATGGGTGGAATGTTTATCTGTGTTGTAGCATGATCTGTGGTCAGTATCTCGTAAAGGAGTGTTTATTTGATATCGAATGTAATCTGTGTAGATTATCAATACTAGGTGCGAACGAATAATTGTATATTGACGCGTTAATCGCATATTTTAAGCAAGACCATAAGTTTTCAAACTGTAAAAACACAAACCAGAATGTTTCGGAACTGTTTTTGTGATTATTGCTCAAACTTGCACAGCTCGCTTACAAATTTGTATTAGTATATAAATTTTGGGGCAGGAAGTTATAAATTGTTACGCATTATTAAACTGAAACACCAAACTAGCTACGTAGAAATTGCCTTTTCGAATATCAAACGGACACGTCCCCTATTGCTCACACACAATAAGGCATCGTTACGATACTGAGGTAAGCAGAGCTGCGGAAGAAGTCCTTTTTATTTCGGACAAATATTCTTAAACTAGTGGGGTTCCCGGCGTTGCCCGGTACAGTTTACCCGTGCGCTATTTTTATTCCCGCAATGAGAAACATTTGTAAAGTTTCATAAAATTGGCGACAACTTTTTTTCAGAATTAAAGAAACCCTAGATACACCCACCCTTTAACAAGAAATGGGTGGGTTGAAGTTTATTTTCATGTACACTATTTTCATTTTTCCGAAAACATTCATGTTTATCAAGCTTCATTAATTTCGTTAAGAAATTGCATTACTACATTACTAAACAACGCTGGATTATGTTAGAAACACACATTTGATTCCATTGCCAAGTGAATGGATATACTTTATTCTCGAAACGCCAGATATACTTTATTCTCGAAACGCCAGATACTTTAACTCCGCAAATTCAGCCTTTTATACAAATATCAAAAGTGAATCCAGAATAATATTACCGTAAATAAATGATTTTATTCAAACAGAAGACAATGTAGTTGTAGGCCTACTGCCAGAGATCGTAGTTTAAGAAAATTTTTTTTTTTTTTTTTTTTTTTTTTTTTTTTTTTTTTTTTTTTTTTTTTTTTTTTTTTTTTTTTGCAGCTATCTATGACGTTTAAAAATTGAATATCTCTAATTAGAGGAAAGAATACTTCAACTTTTGTTTAGTGTGCATAATAGTTATTACTGTAAAGTTATTGCTTTCATTAAAGGCTATGGTCAGAGACATTGTAGTTGTATGTTTAGTGCGAAGTACGCAACATTTAATCCTTCCATCTTTGGGATTTGTCATCATACGTTCAGAATTTCATTTAATGCTCCTGCGTTGTTTAACGCTGAAACATAAGACATGCTAAACAACTGAATTGAGATTCTAAGCATTAAAACGGTGAAAATACCATCAAAATCTACTCAATAGTTTCAGAGTTTTTATAAGACAAATTTATCCTGTTTTCGTTTTATAGGTATAGATAGATTATTTTCCTTCAGCTCAAGAATTCATTTCGTGTACCAATAAAAAGGAAACGTAACAACACTCCGTTGTTCCTCTTGCACACGCCCCCGTCCTCTATCCCAGCCGGAGAGATCTCTCCGCGTCTTCTCGATACGGCAGACTAGCCGCGATGCGAATATTTTCCGCTCTACCGGTAAGCCTTGCTCACTCCGCAGAATCTAGATCTCACGACCCCATAAACGTCAATATCGACAAACACATTACTCTTAAATTGCGGAGAACGGTACTGCAAACAAGTAGAAATGTGTTTTGTAGAATACTATATGAAGCAAATGGAGGAGAAAGTCTCCTTTTACAAAGAGTTGCTCTCATTTCAGTAAAATAAAGTACATCTGTTCGCTTACAGCACTTTCTGCTAGACTCTCGGTTTTGAGTACAGTACTTGAAGGTAATTTTCTTCCTTCATAAGGCAGAGTAAATTAAATACTGCATACCATAGCCTGAACCCGAAGGTATTTGATTACTGAAAACAGGTATGTGTGCCACTGGAACTTTTTTATAGACGTAATTTTGATTGTTCCCAGTTACAGTGTGTTCCTGATATATGAGGAGGGATCAGATTTTCCATCTTCGTCATTCATGCAACACTTCAAGCATGCTGACCAACAGTATCGTATTATTTCAGAAGAAGGCTTCACATCCGTCAGACATCTAGGCCACATTTTTTTAACAGTGTCGAATTGTATCAGTTGTAGTAATAAATGTTAAATTAAAAAAAGGATTTAAGTAGTCCCACAAACTGAAATCTAATGCATTTGAGGATAAGTAAAAGTTAGTTATAAAACTATTTGTTCAGTCTATCTGTCCATCTTCAAGCTTAATTGAACAAACGAAGAAATGACCAGTATGTCATCGAAATCATGGCTAGGAAAATTAGAAAAACACTTAGTGTATTATGGAGTAAATGTGATAACTCAAATCGTTGGGTCGCACGATCAGGTGACAGTTTATAAAGTTGAGACGAATTCAATTTTTGATGTGGATGAGCTTACAGTTCAACATAGAATACGAACCTACAATTACACGAGTAAGCTTCACCAAGAATCTGGTAGACACCGTGATTGGAACCTGGAATCTCTCCACACCCAGCCATACGCCTTTTACAAAGCTATCAGTCCACTATAAGTAAAAATGTCATATGAGCATGTAGGGAGCACACCAATCGATACTTCAGACACTATTGTACTGCATATCTATCAGCAAAATAAGATAAGTACACTCTCGTGCTTGCGTACAAGTTGTATCATAAACGAAAAGTAAGAATCTATGACTCACATCTGCAGAAAGACATAGCGCCAAACATAATTATTATTACGCTAATTCTTAAGTGTCTCGAACATACTTCGGGACCGAACTATTTGCTGTAGAAAACCTGTATAAAGTACCACATGTCCAATGATCGTTCGTTATGTTACGTCGTTGCCGAAGATTTCGCATATTTCAGGATCTGTAACGCAATTTAAATAGCTGGGAGAGAATGTGGACTGCTATATTTCCTCCATTCCCACTTTTTTTTTTTTTTTTTTAATGGCTTTAGGCGACTAAGCCATTCAGCCAGCTCAATGTTTTTACGATATCTCTTCATGTGAATTAGTTTCTCCAATACGTTTTATGATTCCTAAGTATAGACACCACAGGACGGACAGGACATTCACACAGACACAAAACACTTAACATCCATGCCCGCGGCCGGATTCGAACTGGCGACCTTCGGCACACAGAGCTAGCACGCTAGCCCCTACGCTACCGAGGCCGGCATCCATTCCCACTTCCGTAGCAGTGATTTAATACGTACCTTACAGGTATTCATATTATTTATGAAAGCGTTTTTGTTTTCCTCCATTCCCTCTTCCGTAACATTGAGTTAATACGTACCATACAGGTATTCATGTTATTTATGCAAGCGTTTTTGTTTTGTTTGAAAAGCATAAAAAACCTAATATGCATATTTCCGCTATCAATTTATGTTAAATACCAGTTTGCCAATCTGTGCTCTGAATAAATCGTTAATATGTATATCCCACAGCGTATAATTAACCGCTTTCGACGACAGAACAAGCGTCCCGGCAACATGTATAAAACGTTTTTATAAACAGGGTACGACATGCACGGTAATAGAAAGTTAAAATAATTTAGTAAATATTTACTTCTTTTCAAATCTCATGTTTTCATGCACCCTGTTTATTGATCGAACATGAAATCCATTGGAGGAATCAGTGCGCGAAAAACAAACTGTGACAAACATTTAAAGTGATTACTGATAGTACTGTCATATTTCCTAAAACGAGTGGAAAATGTTGGGAGAAAACTTAGACAAAAAATTCAGGACAAGAAGCATGAAATACAACACATTAAAAAAAAAACAGCAATATACTGAATATGAAAATAATTTGTCAAAATAACTGGTTCAAACGGCGCCCTCACCAAGCTCAGGACTTAGGGCAAATGTTTCCTGATGTAATATTGGGCTTGAATGGGAGGATGGGAGGGCGACCGAGCGTGGTGGGTGAGCGGTTAACGTTCTGGCCGCGCATTCAGGACGACGCCGGTTCGAATTCCCATCCGGACATCCAGATTTGGGTTTTCCATGGTTTCCGCAAATCACTCCAGGTGAATGCCGGATTGCTTCCTTCAAAAATGCCATGGCCGAATTCCTTCCCGTTCTGTGTCCCTTCCCTAGTCCCATCCCACGTCTAATGACCTCGGCGTCGCCGAGGCTTAAAACCAAAAGTAAAGTTTGCCCGGAACTTATGGTGAACTTCTTCCGTAGGGAAACTCTTGGCAAATTCTAGTTCTTGTAATGACTAACGGTGCCCCTCTCTTTGATCCTTTCACACTGTTTTCGGCATCTCCCGCTCCTGCGATCAGAAGAATATCGACATATTTTTTCGGTGCCTCAAACATCTGGCACAACTTTTCTCGTATACATGTAAATCCAAAGGTCGTCGTTGCTTATGCAGTCATCTGAAGAAGGAACTTAGCGTTTGCTCAAGACGCCATCCACCAGGATCTAAAGGCGAAGTTGGGTCATTTGATGCCTTAAGTGTACAAGCAATTTTTACCGTCATCGTGGCAACCTGATTATACACAAAGGCTTCTAAGGTAATAGGACGGAAATGGATATCCTATGATGAATTGGACAACTTGTAACGGTATCAACGTTTGCATATTCAATTCAGATTACTTCCATTCTTATAACTGAATAAAAACATAAAAAAATGACTGTAAAATAGTTTTACATCAATTGTTATTGTAATAAGAAAATACTTTTTCATTTTCATAAAAGCATTTCAATGTGCTTCTAACATAAGCTTATAAAGAAATACTTGATCGATCACTTTTATGCAAGGATGACCAGACGAATAACAAGAGACCAATATATTGATACACGAAAAAGAATAAGAAGTGTATTTTCTTGTTTATACCATTATTTATATTTATTAAAATTGTGATGAAAATTTTCCTACATATCTACTTACGATTCACAATCAATTTTACTTAAAAACCGTTTAACGTTTGAAGTATTTTTCTCAACACCTTATGACATGTATTTCAGTACCAGACTGCCCAATTTGCAAAAGAATACTTTTCCATTCCCTTATGCCTGAAATCAATTGCTAATTTTCTATCATGGCCCTCCTTGCCTTCACCATCACCAGTATGTGATTTGTGTATGTCGCAATAATCATCCCCCGCCTTCTATCCTGCAAAGTTTCCCAACCCAAAATTTTTATCATTTCAGTTACTGCTCGTATTCTTTGGTCATTTCCACTAACAGATCCAGATACCTCTGCTCTGCAGTATCCAACTCCCATAATCTGGAATCAGTAGAAGTAAGACAATACTCGTGAGCAAGACCACCAATGTTTGTTAATTAATCTTAGAATTTACATATAATGACTTCTGTTTTAATTCGATTATTATTTCTCTCTAAGAAATAAATTTACATTTTGTTATAATTTCAGCAAATGTGATTATAAATTGCATAAAAGTTTTAAAGTTAAGAAAAACAAGCAACCGTGCACAGCATATAACAAAAGAAAAAATTTCTTTGTTCAGTTTCTTTAGAATTCAAGATGCAGGCTGTTAGAACTATCATCTCCCGGTAGAATATCAACTGCAAGGTGCCAGTTATTGAGAAAAGACCTTCGCAGGATACACCATCAGCAGTTAAACACTTTCTTAGAAAAGGGACATCGAGGCGCGCCCCTGTTGATGTGTCCATGAAGTACTTCATCACCTGTTTTAAAAACTTCGTCATCGCCACTATCGTGTTTGTGAAAATAAATCGCCACTTCGACTTTGGGAGTATAGGAACGGCACGAATTGCGAATGTTGTGTTAAGTTCTTACTGTTCTTTGCGCAACTGAACTTTTTTATATTTACGCAATTCCTTAAATTAATCTCTTATAACATTCACATAATATTAATATTTATTGCACCAATGTAAATTTTAATACTAAAGAATTATGTTCTCGCGGAAAATTAACCAAAAGTCTTTTATACAGTTCATAAATTAGTGTGTCACTGATAACACAATTTTTTTGACTTTATGACACTGATATGTTACAATTACTATTATTTACCGTAAAACTAATCAACAGGTCTCCTTAATCTTTGATAAGAGGTTCTGTATTGTAAACGCGGGGCACGGTTTAGCAATTCGGTAAGATTGGAAAGTGAAAAAAATTAATAGCTTTCTTGTGCGACTATCAGATCAGTTACCATAATAATTTAGAGGGGAGGAAATTTCGGGAAACTGATGTAAATAAGGTGGTATAAAAGACATCCACATCCCAGATTTTAATTCCGTTGGTGTCTGCTAATGAAGCGTGTAAGTACTGAAATCAGTGTTTATTACGTTGCTTAACATTGCCACGAAATTCGACTGCAAGCACACAGAAATTCACACGTTTGAATATTACTATGCTTTATCGAGATAATGATGTAACTATAAAGTGACAGATGGCTCTCAATTTGATTGAGACGCTCTGCGTTTGAAATACACTCCTGGAAATTGTAATAAGAACACATTGACGCCGGTGTGTAAGACCCACCAAACTTGCTCCGGAGACTACGAGAGGGCTGTACAAGCAATGATCAAACGCACGGCACAGCGGACACACTAGGAACAGCAGTGTTGGCCGTCGAAGGGCGCTAGCTGCGCAGCGGTTGGGCACCGCCGCAGTCAGTGTCAGCCAGTTTGCCGTGGCATACGGAGCTCCATCTCAGTCTTTAACACTGGTAGCATGCCGCGACAGCGTGTACGTGAACCGTATGTGCAGTTCACGGACTTTGAGCGAGGGCGTATAGTGGGCATGCGGGAGGCCGGGTGGACGTACCGCCGAATTGCTCAACATGTGGGGCGCGAGGTCTCCACAGTACATCGATGTTGTCGCCAGTGGTCGGCGGAAGGTGCACGTGCCCGTCGACCTGGGTCCGGACAGCAGCGACGCACGGACGCACGCCAAGACCGTCGCATCCTAGGCTGTGCCGTAGGGGACCGCACCGCCACTTACTGGCAAATTAGGGACACTGTTGCTCCTGGGGTATCAGAGAGGACCATTCGCAACCGTCTCCATGAAGCTGGGCTACGGTCCCGCGCACCGTTAGGTCGTCTTCCGCTCACGCCCCAACATCGTGCAGCCCGCCTCCAGTGGTGTCGCGACAGGCGTGTATGGAGGGACGAATGGAGACGTGTCGTCTTCAGTGATGAGAGTCGCTTCTGCCTTGGTGCCAATGATGGTCGTATGCGTGTTTGGCGCCGTGCGGGTGAGCGCCACAATCAGGACTGCATACGACCGAGGCACACAGGGCCAACACCCGGCATCATGGTGTGGGGAGCGATCTCCTACACTGGCCGTACACCTCTGGTGATCGTCGAGGGGACACTGAACAGTGCACGGTACATTCAAACCGTCATCGAACCCATCGTTCTACCATTCCTAGACCGGCAAGGGAACATGCTGTTCCAACAGGACAATGCACGTCCACATGTATCCCGTGCCACCCAACGTGCTCTAGAAGGTGTAAGTCAACTACCCTGGCCAGCGAGATCTCCGAATCTGTCCCACATTGAGCATGTTTGGGACTGGATGAAACGTCGTCTCACGCGGTCTGCACGTCCAGCACGAACGCTGGTCCAGCTGAGGCGCCAGGTGGAAATGGCTTGGCATGCCGTTCCACAGGACTACATCCAGCACCTCTACGATCGTCTCCATGGGAGAATTGCAGCCTGCATTGCTGCGAAAGGAGGATATACACGGTACTAGTGCCGACATTGTGCATGCTCTGTTGCCTGTGTCTATGTGCCTATGGTTCTGTCTGTGTGATCATGTGTTGTATCCGGGCCCCTCCTATCGCGTGTTGAAGGATCCCAGAGTTCTTAGCGAATTGAAGACGGCTGGCGCCGCCATGCTAGTGGCGAGTGACGCGGGAACTTCGAAACCCTCGTACAGTCATATAACAAATCACTGCAAAATTTGAAACTTTTATGCTGTTAAGGGTCTTTACTTGCTCAACGAAGATAAAATGGCAAATCACAGGCTAATTACTGAAATTCAACTGACTATATTACCTTTTTGGACTTGTGTTCTTCAGTCCCAGCAGTGCAAGATTTTTGTCCTTCTTCAAGCAGGTTAATGTAACTGATCCAGAAAGATGTAAATGTTATAATAATAGTAACCCATTTATAAAAGTTATGAAGTAAAACCAATGAAGTAGAGGTACACACATTTAATAGGTCCAAACTCAGTTTACTTCTGAAGCTGAGACACCATTTTCTGTTCAGTTCATAGACAGAATCTGATATTAATCACACTGAAATGAAGAATATGATGAAACAGTTCTTTCAGTATAAATACAACAGAAGGAAAGGTGAATATTTTTGTTCATTGTTTAAGATCTTTCCCTTCTAAAGACTTAACAACTTTAGGAAATATAAGCATGATTTACTCATTGTTAATCAGATTTTTTTTAAAGGCCAAAAAAACATGTTTTTCACATTATATACTACTTGAATGCAGCTACATCCCCTGGTATGAAATTAAAACATTGTATGTTAAAGCCACTTTCCATTTTATTCTTACCACTTTTTGTATAGACTACCACCAGTTGCAAATGCCTGTATTAATTTTATACCATCATTCAGTATCTGGAGAATGAAATTACAAAATTAATAACATCATCATTTATATGAGAATAAAAGGGAAGTAAAGAAAATAAATTAACATTTTTACTTCTTTTATTGATTATTAAACAATACAGTTTTGTTTAATTTTTGTCTGATTTGAAACTTTCTCCTTTTCATTGTGCATTTTTGCAATATGAAACATTCTCAGTCTGACAAACAAATCACATAATTTTCTTAGAAAGTAGTATAATATGATTCTCAGGATAAACATTTTCAAACATGTGATCCGTAAGTTCACCAAACAAATTATTAAAATTACATTCCTGCAAAATAGCTGTTTTTAGTTTTTGCTTTAAATCACCTTTCATTACTTTCAAATCAGAGCGAATGAATTCATTCCTTACACATTTTCAGCAACTCTGCATATATGTACCACACTTGCTGAGGGATAATGTAGTCCACCATTATCCTTAGCAGCAATAAACATAAAAGTAGAGGAAACAATCTTTTCTGTGAACAGGGAAGATGTACAAATATTGCAAGAGAAAGTCTTTGCAACTTTCATGGCTACAAAACCTGCTATATAAACAATTACATTTTCAACATAACTGGAAAGATTTTCTGGTAGAATATAATCTGAAAACAATTCCTGATCAGTCATAGTTGATGACATTTCCAAGGAATCTTTCCCTAACAATTTGTTTTTAGAAAACAACACAGGATCCATTTCCACGAGATTGTGTGCCCACTCTGCAGTATTACAGTTGTCTCTTGGGGAGTACAATTACCACAATTGCTTGATTTAATGCAGTTAAATACAAGCAGCTGTTTGTATGCAGCTTTGAACTGTATCACATTAGGGTTATTGTTCCAACCTAAACGGCCTCTAATGCAAGAAAAAAACATTTCCACATGGTCCTGACTCATTTTGTACATGGGAATATATAATAGTTTCTTGCTCTGAATTAAATCTTGAAACAAGCCCCTAATAATATGAATGAGACTTAGAAATCCTAAAACAAAAACCCTTCCTTGGGGACTCTACCAAACAAATCCCATCCTCCCTTTTAAGATTTACTATATATGATTCTGCTTCTTTGAGGAACACATCAACAGTTTGAAATTCTTTTCAGACAGAGCTGATTTGAATCCCTTAGCGAGATTATTCATTGAATTTCCCAAGTCAAAGAGCCTGTCAAAACATTTCACAATATTTAGCAGTTGCTGAAGATTCTGTGAAATTAGGATGTTTTACATCCCTTTCCAAAAATTCCAGGGCCCCTAGCTACTGAAGAACTTAACAACTGTACTGCTAAATTTACTTCATTTTTTGTGTTGCATAAATAACATGCTTTCTCCTTAACTTATTTGAAAGAGATAAACCTTCTTTCTCCTGTACAGTACTTAAATCTACAATATACTGCCATTTTATTAATCTACCCTGCTGATCTTTCAACACTTTCATGTCTCCCAGGACAATTCCTTGCCAATTTCATTATATGGCAGGGATCCAACAAAACATAAACATTGTCCCCAGTGACAGGATGTTTTAAAAGATGATTTGAACTCATTTGCACTAAAAATACACCCTAACTGTCTTGCCATACTCAGGTTTGTGGAAAGTCCATCACATGTCACACATACAACATGAACTCCAACATCATTTAAAATTTCAGACCTTTGTAGTATAATGTTGCATTTATCACTGCTACTTATGCCATCACCTAAAAAATAACCTATAGGAATTTTCCAAGAAGCATTAATAGCAACACACATAACCACCAATGCTTCCTTTGCTTCTCTTCCTTCTTCACTGGCAGCACAATGCACATGACCCATGTTCACATAGCCCACAAATTCTTCACCATTCCACATAACACCTTTTCTGATAGCCATCTCATCTAGTATTAAACTTCCATATACTATATATTTACAGTGAGAGGTGAAGTATTTAATATAGGCCAATGACTCTGCAGTAAACCCTGGATTGCCATCAACCACATTGTACCATCTACGAAGTGTAGATGGATGAGGTAAACAATTGTCAAATGATTCTCTTACAAATTTGTACCCTTGCAGGTGAATGAAAATACAAAGTTAAGGCAAATCTTTTTATGTTGTTGCTGTAACCTGCATTCTGCCAGATTTTGAAAGAGCAACCAGCTCTGAAAAAACACTAAAAAAAGGGTTCTCTAACATATGGCTCAAATCTCCAGTAATTTGGCACTTTTCTTTTAACTCTTGCACCATCTGTGACATAGATTCTATTTTCTTGCACTTTGTCATATTTTTGGCAACTTCCTTTTCATATTTCATCTTGTACTTTGCAATGCTGTGTTTCTTCCTGTTTATTTACTGCTTCATATTTCAAACATTTCACAGATTTGTCTATGTCATATGTATGGTCATGCTGCACACAGTACTCTTCATTTCTCACTTCCTGATTAACATTTTCAGAAAGAACTGGCATATTTCTTTCCTTTGGAGGAGGTCGAGCAACAATCTTCTAAAAAAAAAATAGAATATAAGAACAATTTCCCATATCTTTAATCACAAATAGTGTAGGGCTATTAGTTCTATATATTACGCAACTAAAAAATAAAGTTTTGACCCTAAAATATTATAGTATTTTGCATATACATTATTGCAAAGCTTATAATCCTTACCTTCGATTTATTGTCTGGAAAGGAGAAAATGGTTGGAACTGCAGAAGGTTTCAGAATCTTTATATTCCCATTTTTCCAGAAACATTCCTTCTCGAAATGTTGAGAACATATAAAACTATGTTCCGTGGGAGTAAAACTGTCCCGGCGTATTTTAGCTAACCACTCACTCAATTTATTCTTATCTCGGAGCGGAAACCTGTATCGAACGAAAATATTAAGCCTGTGACCAACACGTCGGAACATAACATCCACCTGTTACGATAGACGATTCGGAACTTATTTAAATGCATACTTACTTGTGAAATGATAAATTTGTGCCTTTTGTAGCACGGTTGGTGCAGTTATATGCAGCGCAAGACTTAACCATGGTAGCAAACACTTCTAATAAAAAAAAAAATACGAGCACTCGATCACTTCGGCACGTCTCAACTGTACAGAACCACACACTCAAACCAACAGTTTGCCATCAGTATGGCGGCGCGCGCATCGTTCAATTTGCGAAGGAACACTAGCGCTTTTGCTCCTTCTAGTGTATAATATTCAAACTTCTTTGGTTGTATCTGACCCCAGAAATGTGCATATAAAGTTTCCCATTCCTGGGACAATGAATTCATGGTGTTCTTTTTTCAATTTCCAGGAGTGTATAAGCATGGTGTGTGTAAAAAGATGAGTACTTACCACCACTGCTAATCGAAAGTAATTACATCGAAACATCGTACCTGAAACAAAAGAAATAATCTTTAAAACACCATGAAACGTCGAATTACAATTGAAGACTTTCTTTGTTATACAAAGAATTGTCAATTAAAACAGACATGAACTTTTTGATTAGGATACACTCATATCTTCACAGATTATATTTATGCCTATTGCCATCCTCCGAAAGGCAATACCTATCCTATGCGACCCAACAACCGTAATTCATGTGACTCGAAGTAAAAATCTAAACAGATATAATGTTTTATAATTGCATTCAGAAATCTTCTATAGTTACACCATAGTATTTCTTTTGGGGAAATATCGATATATAGGTTGCAGAAAAATTCCCGAACTTGGTGTTCGCAGTAACGTTTGCTTTTTTTTTTTCTCTCTCTCTCTCTGTCTCTCCTTCCTTCTGTTAGCAAAGCATGAAAGTTTGTAATGTAGTATCTTTGTAAACTTTGACGTAAATTAAATTGCATAATTTCGTTACGCTTATTTTAGTGTTAATCTTTGACGTGCTCTTATAATACTTAATAATGTACGGAAAACATTAATATTTCAGAGAACTGAAGGAATTAAAAAATCAGTTTCCTAGTCAGAATCCAATATTAACAAAATGCAAACCGTGAAGCGATTATTTGTGTTGTATCGTGATCTGTGGTGGGTGTCCTGTTAAGGAATGTTTGTCTGAGGTGCAGTGTGATCTGTGGTGCAAACTATTATCCGTAAAATGGAATTATCGTTTCATACTCTACTCCCAGGTAAAGTAGAATCATAAGGAACACCGCAGATTTTAAGCTGTACCGTAATCTTTAAAACTGTGAAAACACCATCCAAATTGGTTCGACAATGTTTGCGTGATGTTGTACATAAGGACAGACACAGCCCGCTTACAGGCTTTTGATAGCATAGATTTAAAGTTTTGACTTGAAGAGAGAGAAAAGCGTATATCATAATATTTTTGTCAACAGTACATATTTTTTTCAGTTAAAGAAACGCTCATAAAACAATAAAAAGTAATGGAATCGCACCCCGCCTGGCCCTACTCAAAACTTTTCAGTACCTTTTAGTACCAAACTCGTTGTTGTCAATTTCTACAATATAAACTTTCACGCGAATCGGGAGCTTTAGATTTTGTATAGTAATTAAAGATTGCCATAAGTAAATGTTTCTTGTAATAATTGGATACCGTAAGAGCTCAACCCCTTCCGATTTGGAAATTACTTACATTGCGTCTATAGAACAGGCAGTATTATGGCCCGTAAACTCAATGACGTCTCTAGACTCCCAGGAATTCAACGCAAGCAGACCTCCTCCCAAGGCATGTTTTACAAACACAAATAAGAAACTTCCTTACCTACTCCTCCCTCGTACGCCTTGTACGTATTAACACTATGGGAAGAATTGCTCATCTGTTTTCAGTCTGTAGTAAACTGAAGACTTAACCCACATGTGCAGGTACTTCACTAACAATTTCATACCATAGAAATATCATTCCATCAAGTTGGTGAAATTTCGCTTACATCATAGCACCAATATGATAGATCTTAATTCAAGTACTCGATTGAAGATTAAAAAATTTGACCAAGTGACAATATTCACATTTAAAAAAAAGTAAATAAATATTAGTTTTTTGCACTTTTAAAACCGACCAATTCTAGAGCGAGTAATATGAAGATATGTAGTATTCTCTCTTTACTTTCTATCCATTTGGAATTTCTGACAATTTTTCTATAAACACAGTATATAAGTACAACAAAGGATATTCATACAATTTGTTTGAAAATTTTTAACTTTACTAACTCTACAAACAAACAAACAAAAAAAACAAAAACAAAAAAACAAAAACAAAAAAACAAATCCGCTCTCTTTCGGCTCTGTTCTGCACCGAAATTTTTTAAAGCTTTATACTTCAAAAGAAAAAAGTTAATTTCAGAAATAAAACACTGAACCGTGTAATATATCGGGGAGCCATTCGTTTAAAACAAAGGGTTAAAAAAGTTAGAAGTTCCGCTTCCACGATGCTCGTAAATCTTGGCTATGACGCTTCATCTGAGGCCTGATATTTTACAGCGGAAGTGGCCGTACATCTTATTTAACAAGAAAGTAATGGCAGCTTGCAAGTTCATATCCCTTCAGAGCAAAACCTCAAGAATTTACATCGTTTCACTAAGAATGGACGGAAAGGAGGACTAGGCAATCATATCCGGAGTTTTGTTATAATGTTTAGCTGTTATCCTTTGTGCGACGTTTCAAGGGACAGCAGCGTTTTAATTTCAAATTCCTGCTGACATAAACGAAAGGTTGCAGTAATGGATTCGTTATATCATATCAGCTGATCTTTTTTTACAGGCTAACACGATTTATACACACACCATCAAATGCCCTGTATATTCCCAGCACTGTCCTTCTTTCGTTCAATGACTTCCAATACAGGTCCTTTATAACATCAGTTACTGACTTGGTCGTACTATAATTTGCACAAACAAATCTAGCTGTTCTCCTTTGCACATCCTCCAACTACTGTAATTGATAGCGAAAATGTAGGCCCCAAACTACACCACCGTATTCAACGAATGGACTGCCCTAACGGATTCTTATGCAACTCGACGAGATAAATCGAAAGTAGAGAATACAATGTTTTGATATCTCGTTTAGTTCTCGAGATATCGTATCTTAAAACGGTGGTGGTTAGATTAAGAGATGGCCTGGACCAAAAAAATATTCACGATAGCCACACAAGGAACTGAACCGTGGACATGCATAATAGGTATTTTTTTCTTCCTAGGTATTGTGGTTAGGTTGAAATACGCCCTGGACCAGAATATAAGCGATACCAACATCACAACGGACTGTATCTGCTACTGATTTTTGAGGTACGATATCTTTACTTTCGTTTTGTTCCCTATAGTTAGATAAGAATCAGTCATCGAATCGCGGCGACACGGTTATGATAGTACTTCCATACAATCTAATATCATTTCTATCTTCAGCAAATTTTCTGTAAAATAACTAAATTAGTAAAAAAAACACTCACCCTGTTCCCAGTTTGTATGCTTTCCTACCATAGTTGGCTGTACCGGTCAGGGGGAAATGAAGTTCCACTCTCACAGCAATTATGAAGTCCACACATTGAGAAACAATTATGCCACCAAGCTATTGCAGCAGACGACTTTATTTCTATAGTTACCAACAACAATGTACAGACAACAGAGTAAAGGGCGTTTATTATCATGGAGTAGTTGCATGAAAGACAAGGCACCGAAGATGTATGTCAACGTCTTTACAGAGTACGTGTGTTAGATCAATTCTTGATAATCTGTAACATTTCACAAAATTTGCTGTTTTAAATTTATTCGAAGCTCCTAGGTGGGTATACGAAATACGACACTCTTTGTAGAACAACTAAGGCGTTATTTTTCAGACAATGACGTAAAAGCAATTGGTTCATTACAAAAGTTTGAATTTCTTTTGCAGTTTTCTCTTCAATACCAACAACATCAATTTCGTGCTATTTACACTGTCCAGAGATTATCTTCAAACCAGGTACAGAAGAGGCTCCAATACATTTAAAGTCTGCGGATCTTAATATATTTCCGATGACTTTCGTTTCTGAAAGTACCGATTACCAACAATGATATTCGAAGATTTTATAAAACCAAGAATTTTGCTGTAATGTATAAAGCTACGCAAATTCTCTATATCATTGGTAAAAAAATATGAGTTATACTTGGATGACTTTTCCTACTACCATAATGGTTTTAACAAAATAGTTTATTTGGAATAAGAACTTCTTAAAGGAACAAGTAATTAAATGAATTTCGACATACTAATTAATGGATTACGTACGTGTAACTATAAAGGTCACATCGCAAATTAAGGCGAATGGTAGGTTGGCAAGTAGATCGCAACCTATTCAGTATGGACTGCAGGGCAATATTCCTAAGATCAGTTGCAAAAAGAGCCAGAGTTTCTTTACTGGAACACGCCCTGTGTCTAGTCCACCAGTGACGCAAGCATGTCGTAACGCTTTGTGGGATGTATCTGAATGGTGCACACATGGGAACAAGCGGTAATCCTGGTCTTTATATCTACTTTTCCCGATACAGACTACCTGTGGAGAGTTCAGATGAGCGAGATATTAGTCTACAATCTGTGTGCGAAGTTCGCTTTTAAGGAAACATCGTCCCTTACATTTTTTATTTCAGTTTTACTGTATCTGTATTTACATATTTAATGGTAAGAAGCTTATTGTTCAAGGTTTTCATTAGCTTAATTAACTTTTTTGGTTTAGTTTATTTTCTTTTGTAAGAGAAAAGATTAAGTTTAGTCTGCGAGCGCATGGATTAGTCTATTGAAAGAGCATCTTTGGCAGAGTAGTATGAAGGAGTCCGACAAGAAAAGATGTAGATAGCGGACGAATCGTACGTCGGAATATACTGTTAATATATAATATAGTGAAATAGAACGTTAGTTGCAAGAACAAGTGTGGAACAATAAAGACGAACGTTGAACCATATATGGTGTCGGTGTTGAATAAACTGTTTCAGTGGTGGAACGGTCCGAATGGGAGTTATTCTGTTTGTGAAACAATAGAACAGAAAATTTTGAGGAAAGTAATTTTCTTATGAAGCTTTGTTCTTCTTGGAATGAAATGTGTTTTGGTTGTTTAGTATGCTGTGTTTAAAAAGTGAACTCATTAACTGTCTAGTTTAATTTGATTTAGGTAAAGAAATAATAATTACTTGATTTTACAGAAATAAGTACGCAGCATTTAGAATACGAGGGTAAGAAATTGCTTCATTGGGTTCGAAGACGAGTATTATCACCCAAAGCAATCACAGAACAAACCAAATAAGGTAAATTCTCAGACAAAGATGAATATTAATTCATGCGTTTCGAATCTACATCATGTATTGCGCCATCTCGATAGACAAGTTCTGTTTTCCACCTTGTTCACCAGAATTTTGATATTGTTAGTTTACAAAAATCAGTCAACGCCAAATGCAAAACAGCCGTTTGTAAGTAACGTTACATCAAATTTGCGCACGAAAGAATGCTGACAAATAGCATTTGTTTGTCTATTTGATATAATTTATAGCCCTACAAATCTATTCATTTCAAGGCTTGTCAAGCGATGCCTAGGTAGGATTTCCACATGATCAGTCAATCATTGTACAGGAATTGACTACTCTTTTCCTTGTGAATGTTAATTTTAATTGAAGTGAAACGTAGACCCTCGATGCCATTTGCTGGCTAATCAACTTTCACCTTAGATGAAAATTTACTTTCAGTTCTTTCTTTGTGAGTTGAATTGTTCATAATTTATATAGATAATTTATGCCAGCTCCCAACTACAATACCTAGCAAAGAAGGCATTCACATTCCCTTTTTCCTGAAATCATATGATACTTCGTGATCATGGTCTTCCCCTTCCTTTATGCGCAATTCTGATTATTACACCAACAACCACCCAGACCTGATAAATATACTCGATGTATATTTCCAGCATACGTCACCCTAGAAATGTCTTCCACTGACTAACAGCCTAACTCCTCTACTACGTCATTTACTGATTGTTTCCTGCTGTAATTACCACGAACAAATCCAGCTCCTCTGTTTTGCACATCCTGTTTCTCCCGTTTATGATACTCATAACTTGAGTCCTATACCACCTCAACCATAAACAATGATATCCCCAAGGCTTTGTTTTCCAGTTCCTTGACTTCCCTTCAGTAAAAACAGCTTTGAAAACTACCATCTACTGAATGTGTTTTGACCAGTTACGTTTATTATGAAGTGTTACGCCAAGATGTTTATGCCTTAAACGCTTAATTAGATCACCGTCTTAATATCTTGCATAACATTTATTTTATTGCATTTTTGTATCCAGTAAGTTGGCTCTCTATAAAATTTAATCTTCATTCCATGTTGTATCCCAAGCAAACGTATTTAACTGAATCTAATATACCCAGCAAGATATCTGTTCAGTTTCCCCTGTAGCAATTGAGAATATTGTCACGTTTTAATCTTATCCTACAACATTACATAAAAGCAAATAACGTTTTTATTTTTAAAATATAGCCTTCGATCTCTGCAACCATTTAACAAAAT
The DNA here is from genome assembly GCA_031002005.1 of Vandiemenella viatica. Lineage (NCBI taxonomy): Eukaryota > Metazoa > Arthropoda > Insecta > Orthoptera > Morabidae > Vandiemenella > Vandiemenella viatica. The sequence continues at coordinate 273,114,672 of JARYHS010011408.1, read as the reverse complement.
CCAATTTATTTTGTGTTTACTTCTGTATCAGGCACATCATTTGTAACAGTATAGTGAGGACAACACAAGACGAACGACCGCGCGTGGTGGGTGAATGGTTAACGCTCTGGCTTCGCATTCAGGAGGACACGGGTTCGAATCCCCGTCCTGGCATCCAGTTTTGGGTTTTCCATGGTTTCCCCAAATCGCTCCAGGCGAATGCCGGGATGCTTCCTTCAAAAAGGCCATGCCCGAATTCCTTCCCATTCCTTGTCCCCAGTCCCATCCCGCTTCTAATGATCTTAGTCGTCGACGAGACGTAAAAAGACGAACGCAGCACTGACTCAAATAGAGGACCTGTGGGGTTAGTGTGCTAGCTCCTACACTGCGTGGTACGAAATAACTTGTGATTGTAAACTATCAGTATGATCATTCGTTTGAATAATGAACATCAATGAATACCCTGTGCCACTTGTTTCCCCACTTCTACCACTTTTGATACTTTATTTCTTAAACTCTTTATTTCCCGAATAAAATTTTCTGGTGTAATTAGCTGAGTTAGCCCTTTGATTAAACACGGAGTTTCGGCGGTCACAGGCTCTGCCACCATTGTGAAGTGGACTACCGCCGGTAAGTTATAGAGCCCCTTATATCCACTCGAAGTCCACGCTACTTCTTCCTTTTTCCTACCGGCAGCAGTCACTTGACAAAGGCGGCATAGATTTTGGCCGCCGAAACGTCGCGTTTGATCGATGAGACTAAATCGCTAGTTACCCGAGAAAATTTTTATTCATTTTTAACGCAGAGAAAACCACCAGTCTTATATCTTTATTTCCTACCTCCTAATTCCTTTACCGAGAAAGTAGCTTGTACATCCATCCCAACTGTTTTACCTCATTTATCATTATTTTAATGCTCTCCCTGGGAACTGCCTGGGGAAGAACTAAGTTACACTATCAACTTGACCCCCTTTCTCATTTCTTCGGAAATATCTTGCACGTATACAACTAAGGAAGAAATTCGTTTGCAGTTATTCGTAGTCAACTGCTATTTTCACATTTCACTGTCTGAAGACAATCAGAGAATGTTTGCTGGCAAACTAAATATCCCTTCTCTTTTGCATCAATGAGTAGTCACAGCCATTTGGGAGAAGGCAAAGAGGACAGTATAGGAAATTAATGTTCGAAGCTAACAAGTGGAATAAAAATCACCCCTCAATGGCAGTAAGCTGCAGTCCCTATTTCCGGACGTATTTTTGTGCCTCTGTTTAGTACCTGGTGTTGTTGCGCAGGTGGTTCCCAGTTACCCAGTAACCCGCCGCTGTGTTGGGGTCCACTGGCCGCCCGCGTGTCTGAGGCCTTTTTTTGTCGGCCCCCACAGGCTGTGCTGCGGCATTCCTGCTCCTTTCTTGTGGCTGCCACAGTCGTGGACTTCTTTTTTGGGACCACGGAATAATTACGGAGCGAGGGCGGCAGCTAGCTGCGAGACACAGGGGCCTAAGCCGCCTCTGCGTCTGGCCCACTTCACAATAGCCAACAGCCAAATGGAAACGTGAGTGTGCGCCTAATGGCCCCGCTTTTTGATGTACGAGGACTGCACTATAGAGCACCGGAAGGAAGTCAAAGCTGGGGGGAGGCAGTGAAAGGGCAAGGTAGGC